>JAIGNY010001325.1:385000-627500 GCA_020152595.1 Chiridota heheva
CATTCCTCATAAGAATGCTTATTTCATCATGTCCTGGTGACCTTACAAATAAGTAAAGAATTTTGTATTAACCCCATATCTGGTGCCAAGTTTGAACTCACACATTGTTTTCATTACCCGTCCCATGAAGTCCAGTCTTTAAAAAAGATCACAAAATTTGGTTCTATTGAAAAACCTCAACATTTTCATTGGCCATAACTGAATATGCCATTTTGAAATTTAACGACTGTTAAATGAGCGTGTGAAAAGTGAGAGCCTCCTCCCCCCCCCCCCCAATTTTTTTTTTAATAATATGCTTATCTAGCATGCATTGGTACAGCAATTTTCTTGTGAATGTTCAAATGACCTTTGCCCTCCTGTTGTCTGTGGGCTATGTGTGGAGGCATGAAGTTTATCGATCATTTGTGGATAATAAATTTGCAGAAATGATTTATCGATCATTTGTGGATGATAAATTTGCAGAAATGAGCATCTTACTTAGGTCACTATTGCTCCTTTAATACAAACTGTTAAGTTAGTACTGTTAACAGTTTATTAAAGATCTGAAGTTAGATGTCTGTGGAACAACTCTAATTTTTTTCTTGGTTTGATCCCTCTCCTGCTAGTGTGATTGCAAGCTATTTTCATAATTTTGGTAAAACAAACTAGCATTGCAGAAAACATGTCCAAATATGTTTAAACTTGGTTTGTTTAAAAATGATCTACGAGATAGTTTCTTAAGGCAATGCAACAGTCGAAGTTAAATGTACCAACAAAATTATATAATTGACCAGAGCATCACTGATGCAGATGCTTAATCCTTTAAATTTTGAGAAAGGTTTTTGAGCGTCCAGCCTGTGGTGGTGATTTGTTGTCAATGAAAGAGAAAGATGGCATGATGAGGATTTTTGATGTCAAATCCCCGGTCTAAATGTGCCGTGTTTTTATTGAGAAGATATTGACTGTTTGTAGTTGAGAGCTTTTTAATGCAATTTTTTATTTTTTTTGTCCAAAATTTCAGCCACTGCAAATCATTAAACTGACCAGTTTCTCCTCCTATACTTTGAATGAGCTAGGATATATGATGGAGATCAAGTTTGTCAGCTAGGATATATGATGGAGATCAAGCTAGCATATATGATGGAGATCAAGCTAGCATATAAGATGGAGATCAAGCTAGCATATATGATGGATATCAAGCTAGCATATATGATGGAGATCAAGCTAGCATATATGAGAATATAGCATATATGATGGAAATCAAGCCAGCATATGATGGAGATCAAAGCATATATGATGGAGATCAAGCCAGAATATATGATGGAGATCAAGCTAGCATATATGATGGAGATCAAGCTAGCATATATGATGGAGATCAAGCTAGCATATATGATGGAGATCAAGCTAGAATATACGATAGAGATCAAGCTAGCATATATGATGGAGATCAAGCTAGAATATATGATAGAGATCAAGCTATATATGATGGAGATCAAGCTAGGATATATGATAGAGATCAAGCTAGCATAACATGTATGATGGAGATCAAGTTAGCATATAATATGGAGATCAAGCTAGCATATATGATGGAGATCAAGCTAGCATATATGATGGAGATCAAACTAGCATATATGATGGTGATCAAGCTAGGATATTTGATAAAGATCAAGCTAGCATATATAATGGAGATCAAGCTAGCATATATGATGGTGTATGATGGAGATCAAGCTAGCATATATGATAATCAAGCTAGGATGTATGATGGAGATCAGCTAGCATATATGATGGAGATCAAGCCAGGATATATGATATCAAGCTAGCATATGGAGATCAAGCTAGGATATATGATGGATTTATGATAGAGATCAAACTAGCATATATGATGGAGATCAAGCTAGCATATATGATGGAGATCAAGCTAGCATATATGATGGAAATCAAGCTAGCATATATGATGGAGATCAAGCTAGCATATATGATGGAGATCAAGCTAGCATATATGATGGAGATCAAGCTAGCATATATGATGGAGATCAAGCTAGCATATATGATGGAGATCAAGCTAGCATATATGATGGAGATCAAGCTAGGATATATAATGGAGATCAAGTTAAAACCTTCTTTGTCATATACAACTACTCCCATTCAAATAACGTTGGTGGAAATTTAAAAACAATAAGTAACCAACCTAATATAAGAAGATAGATAGATAGGTTTCATGGTTCTTATGCTACAAAATTTATAAACAATTTCCAATGTTTATTACAATAAGACCAACAAATTTAAACTGATGTGAATTTGTCAATTTTTCACTGATTTTGATGAAAATGTTGACTATTTTCATGTTTTGCAGCTTATTTTCTTCCAGTAAAGCTTAAAAGTCAAATTAAGCTCAATCTAAGCATCATACAAAGTTGCACTTGCAATTGGAACAAGAATATTAGGTATCATTACTGGAAACAATATCTATTGAGATAAGGAATTTAAGGAACTCCCAAATAGTATCTGTTTCAAAATAAGCAATGGATCATATAAAACTGGTAAATTACTTGATGTCTATTCATGCACCATGGGCAGTTTGATTTTGAAAGAAAATGCCCCAGGGAAGCTTGTGTGAAACATTACACCATAGAATATCTTCAAAAATCTCTAAATTATGAACATTTTGCCCCTTTTCTAGCCTTCACTACAAAATTACAATGATTTACACGTAATAATATACAAGGATGAGAAGTGAAGATATCACCTTCTATGAGGCAAAACTTGAAGACCAGAAGAGTTGAAACAAAAAAAAAGTTTAAACATTTTGAAGGCCAAAAAATTAATTTCCTGTTCGAATTTATAACCTCAACCCAACTAACCATCTTGTGTTGGTTGAGCTGAAAATGATATATTATTTTATCTCTTAGATATTACCTTAGAGATAGAACGACGACCAATGTAGCACTTTAAGTCTCTAGATATGGGAGGCAAATTTCAAATCAATTTCAAATTCATTTAACCCTATGTGTTGAACACATTTTAATTACATGATTTAGGCAATACTTCAAATTAACAAGCAACATCAATTTCTAGTAAAAGAGCACATAAAATGAAGCGAACAAACTTTCTTGTCAACTTCTGCTAAAAAAAGTTTCCAGAAAATCAAAATTACTCCTAACATTGAATAATCTATGATGCAATCTGTCTACTAATTAAAGATTTCTCTAAGGTTATAAATTCTTCTAAACAATGAAAAATAATCCCTTTTTAATCACTCAAACAAACTTAAACAAACTAAGACAAACAATTTTGCACACAAGGCAAAGATCTTTGCCGCCATTAGTTTTTCCTAACAGTTTTTCGCCTCTGGAAGTGACACATTTTAATCACCCTTAATTGACAAGGCCAGAAAATACCCTGAAGCTCTGCAACATTCATCTAAATCATTATCATATCTAATAAAAGTAATGGAAATCGACAAGGAATGATCATTAGTCCTTGCCTAAGATAACATGCAACATGTCAGGGACAAATTAATCTGTTTACCTGAGGAAAACATAAATCTAATTGACAAAAAATCTGTACAGTTTGGACTCTCAGTGGAATTATCCAGAACTAAAGTGAGAATGGAATGTTTTGCTTTGTATAATGCGGAAGATCAATAAACCTTGAAAGTTTTTAATTATCGCAATCAAAAATCCTCACAAAAGCCAGTGACAAAATTGAATATAAGGGGTTCACTGTGATCAGAAAACCTTGTTTCAGCTGCATTCTACTCTGATACAGGACCTGTAAAATTCTAGAAAATGACTCAGAACAGAAATCTGCTAATGAAAAAATAGATCAGAAATAGCAGAGGGCTGATTGCTGGCACATATTTTGAATTGGTTTTCTAAAATAGTTTGAAAAACATTTTTTATTTATAATATAATTATGAAGATATCAATGATATGAAAGTGACTTGAAAATATAAACAAAACAAGTTAACAGGAATATAAGGTGTAGGTAGTTGTAATTTGATTCTTGGTTTTTCATTTTTGTTTTATATATTATGAACGACCAGTTTCAGGGGGACTAATACTTACAGTAAATCACGTCTTGCAGGATTGCAAAATGTCTGATATATTCCACTAAGAAGCAGACTAACACAAATATATGATTGATATATGAAGATCAAAAGGTAGGAGTTACCTTTATTCCTTCCAATTCGGGAGTGAATAATTCACTGCCCTTTGAATTTAATGACTAAACGGTGTATGGACAAGTAGAACCAACAAAGTAAAATGGGTAAAGAAAAATTTTTAGGTAATTTTTTTAATTTCTTTCTCTAGTTGCAGTTGCTGAAAATGATAATGAGAAAGTCTATTCCTGATAGAATTTGATTAAGGGTTATGGTAAAATTAAAAATTGTTTGCTCAGAAGGTGATGCACCCCTTAAAAGAATTATGATTGGAAATTATGAAACAAATGAGTAACAAAGGAAATACCAGGTTGCCTGTCATAAATTAGCATACTGATACCTAAAATTTCAACATCTGTAAATTTGACATTCTTTGACAAATTTTGACAACATTTTGGCTATTTTAAAAAGTTTTTAATAGCACTTAAAGTAATTCAACTAGCGACCTTAACACCTTCATTTAAACCTCTTTATGGCAATAATACTTCTACTTATCACCCAAAGTTAGATCAATTGGGCAGAACTTGGGAGTTTTAAGATATTAAATTAGCCAATGGCATTTTGGTCTTTTATCAATTTTAAATCTTTTCATAAATAAGCCTCTGCTAGTGTACTGATGCTTTTTTTTTATGCCAAATCTTTATAAACCTCAGCAAACTAGAATTACAAATAAATTCAGCTAAATTCACATATATATTATTTTCTGTCAAGGACAATTCTAATTTTCAGTTTCAATGATGCATATTTATATTCATAGAGCAGATTAGATAAATGCCAATTTTCACATTTCCTCACCGTGACAATATTTGTAGGATCTCCTAACTTGCACTAGTGAGATCAGATGCTAATCTCACTTAAACCCTTGAGGATGTTAGCAACTAAAATCATTTTTGAGCAGCAAGTAGGTCGGCATTCAGAGAGTTCATCTGCTACTTTGACTTGCAAAAATTGACTGAGACTTGAACTAACAAGAATGAAACCAAAATCCAAGGGAAAATAAATTGTCAAATTGTTGTTAGCCTATGAAGTTCCATTATCTTTTTAACCAAATCTTTATCAAAACTGAAGAAAAAAAAACATAATTGCAAGTGAATTCATCTACATTCATTTTGATTTTTGCCAAAGGACAAAGTTTTATTTTATTAATTTTATTGCCAATGTAAGCTTTTAGACTTTTTCACTCTTTCTACAGGATCTCAGGAAAAATTTGCCCTAGTGAGATCAAAAGCTGCTTAATCTACTTCATACACCGAGAGGAGTAGTTTTGAGTGTTGACAGAAATCAGGTCATAACTCAGGGAGCTCAATCTTGACTTTGATTTATAAAAATTCTTGAAAGGACAAATTGTCATGGTTTACTTTACGTTTCATCTTTACTGAAACAATTAGAAATTTAGTTTTCATTTCCAAAAGGTCACAGTAAGGGCTTTTTGAACTACAGTAAAGAGATTTTCGTAGGGTTTTTTTTTGGACTACGGCAAAGAAATCTTAGTAAAGGCTTTCTTCATCTATGACAAAGAGATCTCAGTAAGGGCTTTTTTTACCTATGACAAAGCGATCTCAGTAAGGGCTTTTTGAACTACGAGAAAAAGATCTCAGTGAGGGCTTTTTGAACTACGACAAAGAGATCTCAGTAAGGGCTTTTTGAACTACAACAAAGAGATCTCAGTAAGGGCTTTTTGAACTACGACAAGAAGATCTCAGTAAAGGCTTTTTGAAGTACAACAAATAGATTCAGTAAGGGCTTTTTGAAATACGGCAAAGAGATCTCAGTCAGGGCTTTTTGAACTACAACAAAGAGATCTCAGTCAGTGCTTTTTAAACTACGACAAGAAGATCTCAGTGAGGGCTTTTGGAAATACGGCAAAGAGATCTCAGTAAGGGCTTTCTGAACTACGACAAGAAGATCTCAGTAAGGGCTTTTTAAACTACGACAAAGAGATCTCAGTAAGGGCTTTTTAAACTACGACAAAGAGATCTCAGTAAGAGCTTTTTGAACTACGACAAAGAGATCTCAGTAAGGGCTTTTTAAAGTACGGCAAAGAGATCTCAGTAAGGGCTTTTTAAACTACGGCAAAGAGATCCCAGTAAGGGCTTTTTGAACTACGGCAAAGAGATCTCAGTAAGGGCTTTTTAAACTACGGCAAAGAGATCCCAGTAAGGGCTTTTTGAAATACGGCAAAGAGATCTCAGTAAGGGCTTTTTGAACTACGACAAAGAGATCTCAGTAAGGGCTTTTTAAACTACGACAAAGAGATCTCAGTAAGGGCTTTTTGAACTACGACAAAGAGATCTCAGTAAGGGCTTTTTGAACTACAACAAAGAGATCTCAGTAAGGGCTTTTTGAACTATGACAAAGAGATCTCAGTAAGGGCTTTTTAAACTACAACAAAGAGATCTCAGTAAGGGCTTTTTGAACTACGACAAAGAGATCTCAGTAAGGGCTTTTTGAAGTACAACAAAGAGATCTCAGTAAAGGCTTTTTGAACTACGACAAAGAGATCTCAGTAGGGGCTTTTTGAACTACGACAAGAAGATCTCAGTAAAGGCTTTTTGAAGTACGACAAGAAGATTTCAGTAAGGGCTTTTTGAAATACGGCAAAGAGATCTCAGTAAGGGCTTTTTGAACTACAACAAAGAGATCTCAGTCAGTGCTTTTGGAACTACGACAAGAAGATCTCAGTAAGGGCTTTTGGAAATACGGCAAAGAGATCTCAGTAAGGGCTTTTTGAACTACGACAAGAAGATCTCAGTAAGGGCTTTTTAAACTACGACAAAGAGATCTCAGTAAGGGCTTTTTGAACTACGACAAAGAGATCTCAATAAGAGCTTTTTGAACTACGACAAAGAGATCTCAGTAAGGGCTCTTTAAACTACGGCAAAGAGATCTCAGTAAGGGCTTTTTGAACTACGACAAAGAGATCTCAGTAAGGGCTTTTTAAACTACGGCAAAGAGATCTCAGTAAGGGTTTTTTGAACTATGACAAAGAGATCTCAGTAAGGGCTTTTTGAACTACGACAAAGAGATCCCAGTAAGGGCTTTTTGAACTACGGCAAAGAGATCTCAGTGAGGGCTTTTTGAACTACGGCAAAGAGATCTCAGTGAGGGCTTTTTGAACTACGGCAAAGAGATCTCAGTAAGGGCTTTTTGAACTACGGTAAAGAGATCTAAGTAAGGGCTGAATAGTTATCGCAACAGTCACTGTTGTCTACCGGTAATACAGTTTGCTTACTATATATAATGAACAAAACATGCGTTTTATGTTTTTCAAATAAGCGTTTATAAAAACCAGGGAAATAAAAAGAATAGGTGCAAATGCAGAAAGTATTTTTCCTAATTTACTTCTCAGTGACAAGGGGCAAAAAAAAAAAAAAATCAATTTAATGAACAAATATCAACATTTGGAGATATCACAAATGAATAATATTAATCATTTTTGCATGCATTTTCCTTTCATAACTGATTTTTCACTTTCTATCCACATACTTTATATAAATGTTAAAGTGTTTCAAATGATAATTTGTGGAAAAAGTGACCCCCTAAATTCTAAGCCATAATTAACCATTAACATGTTAAATGGATTAGAAAATAGCAGTTCACCGTGTGTAAGTTATTATTTGTAGTTGTTAATAAGTAACACAACATGGGTGGTTAGGCTCGTTCCAACCACAATTAGTCAACTGGGGAATATTGCTCATAATTTTCTTCATTATTTTAAAGGTTTGTGGCAACAACTTGAGCTTAAATGAAACAGAATTTGAAAGAAAAACATGAACAATTATGAGCTGTCCTCTCTTTCATAGATCACAATTGTTGCAGACAATAAAAATTATTGAGAATCTAAAGTTCACTCTGGTGCATAAAAAATCTCTACCCACATCTTAAAACCTTTTTAAGTTTCAATCGCAACAGACTGCTGCAGACACCGAGACCTGGCCTTATACAACTGCATCCTTAAGCTGAGAGGCATACATAGGAAGAGGGGAGACAGGGGGTAAAGTGACCCACTGAGAGAATTTCACCTTCCCAGTTGCATGCTTTTTTCCATTGGGAAATTATTTACATAAAAATAAACAATATCAGTAATTTTTGGTAAAATTTGGCAACATTTCCTGAAAATTGACAAAACGATCTCTGAAAATTTGACAAAATATTTCTGAAAAATTTAGAAGAAAAGTGCCTGAAAATAAACTAAATTACTCAAAATTTTAAAGAAAATTTCTCAAGAAACAAAGAGAATTTCCCAAAAATTGAAAAGATTTGATGTTTGACATTTGATGGAAACTTAATTTACCATTGTAATTTTCTACTTGTAAGAAGGATATTTTAGGGGTACTTTCCCCCTACTTAAACTCCTTCAAATTTAAAAATTCAGTTAATGCCATATATATCTCAACATACCAGGTATTTATTCCTCTTATTGTCCGATTATCAGAAATCAAAACTGCACTTTGCAAGACAGATGTAAAGGTCACTTTGACAGAGGATAGCAAAAAGCATTAAAAGGCAATTTGAAGCTCTAACATTGTTTTATTGACAAGTCCAAGCCTCAAATAACTTGTCAAACTTCAGTTGAAAGTGTTACAATATCTATTCAAATAATTTGGATTTCACTGTATAAGAAATTATTTTCGATTATTTTCAAATTGTTATCAAGTTACTCCATAAGCTTTTGGAAAGGTGACTTATTTCAATAGGTATACTAGAAATAAATGTTTTGTACTTAAGTTACCTAGAGTAGAGTAAGCATTTCTTAACACTACAAATGCCACTGATTGATAGAATGGATTGATTGACTGATTAACTGCTTGAATCAGAAAACAATACCTTTGTCTCTGTTGTCCAGATGGGTGAGGGCAAGATTAAGCTTAGGTCTGATTTTGCTGTGCAGACGAACTTGTTCTTGTTCCCACCTGTAAAAGAGAAAAGAAACATACATTTTGAAAGTTTTAAATATTGTGAAAGCAGCAGCACCACTAATGAAGAGGCTACACTGATCTAACTGACAGGTGAGAAAATCAACAGGAGCGGTGCAACAGGAGCGGGTGGCCCTAGGATTTACCCCGTTGGGGTGACTAGCCTCCTAAACATTGGGTTAAAATGCTTATAAAATTTACCACCACATGACATTGAAAAAGCTTCCCTCTTGTAGCCTTGGTGGTTCTCCAAGTAGCCCTGATGAAGCTTCCCCTGTAGCCATGTAAGTTCACCCAATAGCCCTACTGGTGCTTCCCCTGTAGCCCTGCTAGTGCCCTCAGTAGTCCAGTTGGTGTCCCCTGTAGCCCTGCTAGTGCCCTCAGTAGTCCAGTTGGTGTCCCCTGTAGCCCTGCTGATGCTTCCCCTGTAGCCCTGTTGGTGTACCCTGTAGCCCTGCTGGTGCCGCCAGTAACCCTGTTGGTGTCCCCTGTAGCCCTGCTGGTGCCCTCAGTACCCCTGTTGGTGTACCCTGTATCCCTGTGGGTGCCCCCAATAGCCCTGTTGGTGTCCCCTGTAGCTCTGCTGGTGTCTATAACTTCCATCCTTAACAAGATTACTTCAGAGGTCATACACGTCCAACTTGTGTAACAGATGACAAAGACAATACAGTACAACAAGCATTTTCTCTCAGAAGGCTCAAAGCACTCACACATATACACAGAGTAATACACATGGTATCAACATTTAACATAGAGCAATTAAATGGATAAGTAAGTCCATACATAAGGCACAAGTGAAACAAAAAGGTGAGTTGATGGAAGGTGAGAGTCTGATAAATAGAGGAGTTTATTCCACTCGCAAGATGCAGCTGGATCTGTAACCTACCCATCAAGTTCTTGGACAACTAAGTCGCTGAGTGTCATTACTTGATCCTAGGTTTTCCCTTGCTGGGACATATCAAGTTTAATAGTCAGATAGTGTTTGCTTATCTTGACATTTACAGCCTTATAACAAGTGTTTAGATTATTTGTTGGCGAAAAGGTAACCAGCGAAGGGATTGTATCAAAGGGTACCAGTGAAGGGATTGTATTAAAGATAACCAGTGGAGGGATTGTAATAAAGGTAACCAGTGAAGGGATTGCATTAAAGATAACCAATGAAGGGATTGTATTAAAGGTAACCAGTGAAGAAATTGTAATAAAGGTAACCAGTGAAGGGATTGTAGTAAAGGTAACCAGTGAAAGGATTGTAATAAAGTTAACCAGTGAAGGAATTGTATTAAAGGTGACCAGTGAAGGGATTGTATTAAAAGTAACCAGTGAAGGAATTGTAATAAAGGTAACCAGTGAAGGGATTGTATTAAAGGTAACCAGTGAAGAGATTGTATTAAAAGTTTTGGAGAAGACAAACAGAACTGTAAAAAAAAACTACTTGGATATTCTATTCCACCCAGGAGATATAGAGTGATAAAAATGTCATAAGTTTGTTTGAAAATAGCTGCTGTAGAAAGTCTATAGAGGTGTCATGACCTCATACAATTGTTAAGGTTTGATTAAATTAATTTAATTTTCTTTAGTCTTACTATAGTCTTTACCATAAACTATTATATCACTCATCTAGTGATACTGTATATGTCTTTACTCTAAACTATTATATTATAGTGATTACAAGCCACAAATTTCTTAAATTTAGTAAAAAACAAACAAAGGCTTTCAGGAAATTTTAGAATGTAACAACATTTCTCCTTTCATTTCAATCGCTGCTGTAAAATTCTCTTATAACTATAAACTGGAATATCTCATAACGTTTATCAATATTATCTTCACCATTTTGTTCCCTTTAAGTTTCTTCATTCATAAAAGCATATTTGATCCCTCAACTTATTTTTTGAGCTCTCGGAGAAAAAAATATAAATGAAACCAAATCATAAATATGGCCCTCATTATTTCTCCCAAACTGATGCCTCTGAAGTTCAACACAGTTGCAAAGCTTTTCAACCTGTATAAGTTTGTAAACAGCTGTAAATAACAAGATGAAAAGAGTATATCCCCCGTCACATACAATCAAAATCATATGTAATGATTACATTGAAGTGACAGGTGTAAGACAAATTGTGAAACTTCTTGTTTTTATTAATTTATATGTGGACCTGCTGAGAAATCAATGGGTAAGTATGTTCTCTCTTGCGATTTCAAAAGCACATGCTTAATCAAATCAAATAATGTATTGTTGGCTTAGTGACGTATGTTTATTTGAAGTCTGGGGTTTCGCTTTAAAGATGACACAAAAAAAAAATTACAGAAACATAAAGAAAGGTTTGTAAGTGAATGATAAACATCAATGGCAAGATTGATAAAACATTTGCACTCTTTTTCAGCAATAAATCTGTTAAATGTTTAGAACATGTAAGGAACAAATGAACACTTAAGGTGAAATGAGGTTGCCATTTACATTTAGTTTCAGTACTTCCTATAGTTTTTCACTTGAGAAAAGTAAACACATTATCATCTTGATTACACCTGGATGAAGTCTAAGTTCTTCAAACATGTCATAAATTGTACTACAAATATACAGCTGGATTCATAGTTCCAATAATAACATGGTTTGTTAATGCAAAGCCAGCAATTCTTTCACATATGAAATTTTACGTCACAATTCTTTGAAATGCAAATATTTAAGAAACAAGTGTTTCTAATTTCAAGGATAATGACCCCAAGTATTACTCAAGCATCAAGGCATTTGTTTGTTCCTGCCGTCTGGTAGCTACAGGCATCTATTTATATCTTTCTAAGATAGGTTTTCCATTATAATCAATAATGCCTGGCGAGTTTCTACCTGACTTACAGTCATGAATACAACCAAAGCTGAAACAAAATGTCTAGTGTGATTCTTATTTAACACAATGTACAAACAAAACAATGATGTTTTTATCAAATTCATATCTGGAGGGGCAAATTATTATTAGTCAATGGGAAGTGTTTGATTAGTGCAAGAAAAATGTCTGCTATTATATTGCACAAGGTTGTCTGATATAAACCAAACAGTCTGTTTTGAGAAAAGAATAGTTTATTTCTTATTAAAGTCAATGGGAATTTTCAACATTTTGTCTCTTAATTTAAAATGATTACATGCCGAAAAGTTTCTCTTTAAGCCTACCTGCACCCGACACCGGAGTTAATCCTGAAAACTCAGGTATGACAATTGCCAATCCGACTTCCTGTTCAGTGTATTGTGTTTCCACTCCAAACAATGATTGTTTATCTGCCATTCCATGCACACCACAGTCAAGTAGCCCAAGGTTATTTGTGTGTATAAGATTACAGAAGCCAGTGCTGGGTAATCAGGGCACTTTTGTGATTGAAATCACTCATCCGTGTTAAGTATGTTAGTGGAGAATTTGTTTGCAAACTGGTGATAAAAATAGCTGCCTGAGGTGATGTGTGCATTAACTATGAATGATTGATGGACCAATTCTCCTAAGGAAGGATATTGCTTCATGTAATTTGATTGTTATTAATAGAAATGTAAGCTCTGTGTTAACATACAAATTGATCTTGAGTAATCTAATATGGTAGTGATATAACATAGAAGCCTAAGTTATTGTAGAAATTCCTTCAAAATGGGCCCCATTTTGTTCGCTTCCAATCATATCTAAAGGAAAATAAATCATATGCAATATTTGTTCCAAGACAAAAATGATGAAAGAAATACATAAAATAATATTTGTTCTCATCATTTTTGTTTTGGAACAAATATAGTATAATATTTCAAATATTTGTTCCAAAATAAAAATGAAAATTTTTTTTTTTACTTTCTCCATCCATTGACTCTAAACCATCATTGCAGATAATAAGAATGTGCCCAGCAAAGCTTTACACAGCTTGATATCAGTAATATTACATTTTAGGCAATCTGCATATGACCCTCACCTATTAATATGATACAATACAAAACAATACAATATAATACAAAACAAAACAGTACAATATATAACAATACATTACAATACACCACAATCTAATACATGATGATACAATACATGACTATACAATACATGACAACAAAAACAGAAACCTGAACAATCATAACGTAGACATGATTTACACACTCTGCAATGATGGCCAATTCCTTCTGTGCTTCCATGGACAGTTCCCAAGTCTCCTTCTCAACATCCATCAATTGCTGACGAATCCCCATCTGAGTCTGGAAATTGGACATCAGTTTCTGACGAAGTTTATCCATCTCTATCCGCCGGGCCTGATCACCTGAAAAGAAACGAAAATCACTCAAAACATCTCTCAATGAACAAGTGAAACCAACTTGATTCAAGCAAATAATTGTGAAAAGAGTGAGATCTTATCGATCTGGTAAATTGACAAAAATGCATAGACTAGCTGTTTTAGCATAAAGGTCTTGTATGGTAAATCAAGCTCTTTCTCTGAAATGATTCTCCTTTCTGCAAAATAGTGATACATTTGCTTAAGGGTTGGTGTCATAAAGGCATTATGGCCCAGTCGTATGACCGGGGCTGACTGGTCGCCGACCCACCCAAGCACCCAAAATGTAACGCACAACTTGTTATGTTTACCAATACAACACAGACAAGTGCCTTTACCATTCACTTCACACACACACTTACTTGTTGTATTGTATGGTATGATACGCATCAGTGATTAGATGTGTCAACTTTTCATCATGTCAAAGACTTTGAAAAGAAGTTCGATCAGAGCGGAATTGATTGATTTTTGTTGGGATTTTTTGGATTTGTGTGTAACTCTCTGCCAACAATGAGTCTTGTACTACAACTGCTATAGTGTGCATGGTATGCTTACATAAATAAGTTCATTTATCGTGGGAGAAATAATCAAAGATTCACGAAATATAATGTATCGTATCTTTGAAAAAAAATACACATGCATTTGAACTTGTATCATAATATAGCCTATACTATATGTGCCACTTTTCACTTCAGGAAGTCGAATTCAAAACAAAATTGATAATTTTACCAAACCAGAGACAAACAAAAGAGATTGATCTTTTGTTGAACTTTTGCGGAGTTAATCTCCAGTCATACCGAGGTAAACACAGAAAGCTCACATACAATGTACAGTGCATTCAGTGTATGCAAACTAGGAGTGAATGTGTGAATGATCTTTCCTTGCATTGACATCGATTCAATAGGAAACTCTGTGCTATTTTAGGGTCGGGCTCCGTCCGCAACCGGTCACCTGTCAGTAAAGCCTTTATGATGCGGACCCTAATTTTGTCACTTTGATATCCCCAATGAATTCTGGGTAATTATGCTATATTTAAAGAAGAGCAATACTGACTTTAAGATGGGAGAAAATAATTCACTCAAATTAATCAAACTTCAATCAGACCTATTGGTACAGCCCAAAGTAACAAATAAGAAGCAAGATAACTCACAACTGAAATGATTGCCCAAATCATACATTGGGAGACTTTCCAGCAAAGGCATTCAAATCACATTTGGAACAATTTTGATTCCACTGTAACTTTACCCCAGACACCTAAAACAAAACCTATCTTGACACAACACGTTGGTTGTTATAGCTGCATCATGATGCATGGTTAAATTGTGCCAAAGAGAATAATTAACATCAAAATTAATTCAATAGTGAATGTGTTGGGAGCAAAGAGAGAGAGAGCGAGGCAGAAGTGGGCAAAATATTTTACTTTCTGGGATATATTGTGTACATCTCCTTTATTTCCCAACCGCTGTTTTTGGCCAATTTTGGCGGTTCAGTAAAACAAACAATTGACCAACATTGAACTTTAATGACACTCATGCACAGTAAATATAAATATTGAGTGGATAAATTGTTTACAGAACCAATTCATCTCTGAACAATAAGTGCAGCTGGTATAAAAATGTGTTTTCATAGCAAGGAGGAAAGTGGGGATATCTGCATGATTTTTAAGCAGATGTACACGATATGCCATATAAAGTGTTTAAAAATAATTATGAGAGTCTACTGTACCAACAATTACAAAACAGAATTCTTTGTTAGAAAGATATTGTTTTTCTCTCTTTGTTTTATACCTTTTCCTTTCCATTTTCCCCTGTTTTCTTTCCCTTTTCTGTTTTTTCTTTCCCTTCTCCTCTCTGAAGGAGTGACCACCTGTGCTATGGTACCGTTTATTTCCCCCATTGTAGATTGGTTTGGGTTGCAAAGTAGGAGGCTGGGAATGGGAATAAGGGAGGGGACAGAATGCAACCTTCAAATCAGAAAGAGTGAATTCTGTCTTGGTACCTTTGAAGCTTCTCGGTTTTGCCAATTTGACTTCGTCCTCCTGAAGTGCGATCTTGGCTTGCAGTCTCTGGATCTCCTGTCTCAGCTCCGAGATGATGTTCGTGTACTGAGCCACATGGTACGAAACATTGCTGGAGTTGGCTTTTATCTGTGTGAATAACATGTCAGAACCAATCAAATAACTTTGAATTACAAACAAGTCAGTTTACACAGATTACAGTCTGTGGATATAATACAGCACGAAATGAGTCATCATCAGTACTGGTGGATATGATACAACAGGGAATGAGTCATCATCAGTACTGGTGGATATGATACAACAGGGAATGAGTCATCATCAGTACTGGTGGATATGATACAACAGGGAATGAGTCATCATCAGTACTGGTGGATATGATACAACAGGGAATGAGTCATCATCAGTACTGGTGGATATAATACATTAAGGAATGAGTCATCATCAGTACTGGTGGATATATTACAATAGGGAACGAGTCATCATCAGTACTGGTGGATATAACACAACAAGGAATGAGTCATTATCAGTACTGGTGGATATAATACAACAGGGAATGAGTCATCAGCAGTACTGGGGGATATAATACAACAGGGAATGAGTCATCATCAGTACTGGTGGATATAATACAACAGGGAATGAGTCATCATCAGTACTGGTGGATATAATACAACAAGGAATGAGTCATCATCAGTACTGGTAGATATAATACAACAAGGAATGAGTCATTATCAGTACTGGTGGATATAATACAGCACGGAATGAGTCATCATCAGTACTGGTGGATATAATACAACAGGGAATGAGTCATCAGCAGTACTGGTGAATATAATACAACAGGGAATGAGTTATCATCAGTACTGGTGGATATAATACAACAGGGAATGGGTCATCATCAGTACTGATGGATATAATACAACAGAGAATGAGTCATCATCAGTACTGGTGGATATAATACAGCACGGAATGAGTCATCATCAGTACTGGTGGATATAATACAACAGGGAATGAGTCATCAGCAGTACTGGTGGATATAATACAAAGGGAATGAGTCATCATCAGTACTGGTGGATATAATACAAAGGGAATGAGTCATCATCAGTACTGGTGGATATAATACAACAGGGAATGAGTCATCATCAGTACTGGTGGATATAATACAATAAGGAATGAGTCATCATCAGTACTGGTGGATATAATACAACAGGGAATGAGTCATCATCAGTACTGGTGGATATAATACAACAGGGAATGAGTCATCAGCAGTACTGGTGGATATAATACAACAGGGAATGAGTCATCATCAGTACTAGTGGATATAATACAACAGGGAATGAGTTATCATCAGTATGGTCATCACGTCTGATCCTTTACTTTTTCTGGATGTTGCTTTTTGGCGACAGCACAAATGAACAGACTTTAAAAGTTAAAATTTTCAAAACAAGTGTTCTTTATGTAACGGCACATAGGGCTTTCTTTTATAAATATATTTTTTCAAAACACAATGAACATGCTTGTACCATATGGAAACACACTTTGCAAGAGATAAAGGGTAAGTTATTGCGGATGAGGCCACCAATTGAATGAAGGCATTGAGAGAGGCTCTGGGAGGGTGAGGAGTGGACGGTCTATGAGGATGTGAAATCCCGAAAGTTATTCAGATTTAATATGAAAGATGCTGCCACACTGAGAAAAACCAGCAGCATTTTGGTCTCTTGACCAGTTGTTGCGTGATTCCTACACTGTGTTGATGACATCAACGCTTATACTCCATAGAAAATATCAATAAATATAAAACAATGTTGAGGGCCTCTACATCCCCAAGGGCCTCCTAGTAGCTTTTTCACGCTATTGAAAATTCCACTTTATTCTAATTTAAGTCATTTTCCCCAGACTGCAGTCTGATTTATAGTGATAACTTTCAAACTTTTTAAAAAACAAGAACACAATATCAAAGTGGAAACTTATCCATTATAAGAACACACAGTATACCTTCATCTTGATATTCTTAGCTCTGTCGGCATAGAGGAGTGTGTTTCTTGACTCTTCAAAAAGGAAGCTGGCTGGGCTGATATTTGCGATCATCACCGTCTTACAATTTCCTCCAAGAGAATCCTGCAAACAAACGATAAAAGACATAAAGTCTACCAAATGTGCCCTTAAAGGATAGCAAACTTGCCAGCTTGTGTCGGCAACTTGATTTTCTCAAATATGATTAAAAGCTATAAACCTCAAGAATTTAATTTAAAATTTGGTTAGAAGAAACTAGGCCATGGAAACCTCTTTTAGTTTCTGCACTATGTTTGCTCAAATTATGAGGATTTTTCCAAATATGCTACATTTTGTATGTATGACTGGCAAACGGGTAAAATTTTTGTGTAATTCTTTAAAAAGGTTAAAAACTTTGGTTAATGGATTTAGAAACCTCTCAAAATGTTTCGAAAGAATTTGCTAAAACAATTCAAAGAATAACTTGGCTAACTGCATCAATATATTCTTGTACACCTCAAATTATCTACCAACTTTTGAATTAAAATTGTCTTATTTCTATAAAATATTATTATTAATAAAATCAAGATCTTTTGAAGCGTATCCCTTTTTCTTGAAGTTAAAACATGAAAAACAAAGATGTATAAACAGATAAATATATCTGGTCATATTATAAATCAAGTAGCATATGTTCAAGAAATATTTTAATTTGCTTTAACAATCCCTTTTAAATAAAACATGAAAGCTATTATTAAAAACACTGATTTTCGTCAAATTTTGGATCATTTCTCACACAACAATAATGTTCTTCTTTAATTATCTGGGGTGAGAAAAAAAGAAAACAAAAGACCCCATAACTTCTTTCCAACATTTTAAAGTAAGTTTTTAGTAGCATGAGAAAAAGTAAAAATGAAGGTAGGAGATAGCATCTCCAGCCTGTTAATTTGGAAGTTTTAATGTCTTTTGCATAAGACTTAAACCAACTAAACTTTGTGATGATAAAGATAATGCTAATTTTGGCCCCAAAGGTTTGGTATTCAGGGCAACAGTCTGCTGTCGCAGCAATGTGTTTTGGGTTGTCAAACTTTCATCTTACATGTGTTTATAACACAGGTCATAATGTTAGACACACGCAGGTCATGATGCTAGTTATGAGCAGGTCATGATGCTAGAGATAAGCAGGTCATGATGCTAGAGATAAGCAGGTCATGATGCTAGAGATAAGCAGGTCATGATGCTAGAAATAAGCTGGTCATGATGCTAGAGATAAGCAGGTCATGATGCTAGGGATAAGCAGGTCATGTATAAGCAGGTCATGATGCTAGAGATAAGCAGGTCATAATGCTAGAGATAAGCAGGTCATGATGCTAGAAATAAGCAGGTCGTGATGCTAGAGATAAGCAGGTCATGATGCTAAAGATAAGCAGGTCATGATGCTAGAGATAAGCAGGTTATGATGCTAGAGATAAGCAGGTCATGATGCTAGAGATAAGCAGGTCATAATGCTAGAGATAAGCAGGTCATGATGCTAGAGATAAGCAGGTCATAATGCTAGAGATAAGCAGGTCATGATGCTAGAAATAAGCAGGTCGTGATGCTAGAGATAAGCAGGTCATGATGCTAGAGATAAGCAGGTCATGATGCTAAAGATAAGCAGGTCATGATGCTAGAGATAAGCAGGTTATGATGCAGAGAGGTCATGATGCTAGAGATAAGCAGGTCATAATGCTAGAGATAAGCAGGTCATGATGCTAGAGATAAGCAGGTCATGATGCTAGAGATAAGCAGGTCATAATGCTAGAGATAAGCAGGTCATGATGCTAGAGATAAGCAGGTCATAATGCTAGAGATAAGCAGGTCATGATGCTAGAAATAAGCAGGTCGTGATGCTAGAGATAAGCAGGTCATGATGCTAAAGATAAGCAGGTCATGATGCTACTAGAAATAAGCAGGTCATGATGCTATAGAGATAAGCAGGTCAGGGGCAAATACAGCATTGTCTATAAAGTTTATTGAAAAACTGCAGGTGAAAATTTATCATTTAAAAGCATTATGTAAGGGACATTTATTTGCAGTTGTAACAACTTTAATAAGTTTATTTTGCCATAAATTTTAGTTTACATGGATAGTGAGCTACAATACTTACAATTGATTTCTTCAATTCAACTAAAGTCACAAAACTGTCATCTGTAAACAAATATTTTAGCTGCTAAAAAAAGTTACAAATCTTTTTAAGTACACTAAAACCCTTAATTCTACACCCTTAATAAAACTGAAAAAAAAACAAAAAAACAAAACTTCAAACTTTGTACAGTTTCAATCTTGGACAAAAGTGTTCTCGCTTCAACCCCATTTCAATGTTGCTTCAAACCACAGTATTCTGGGAGGATCCTCTTTAACTCCAACATTGACAAGGGTTTAAGAAACAGGGGCAGACTGGCCATTTGAGGCACTTGTGCCAACTTTTTTCCCATACCTAATCCTCAAATTGTTCATTCTACTAGCTGACTAGAAGTCTCAAAGTGTCGTTTACTCCACTTGGAATGGTAGATTTTGATGTGCCAATCCACCCCTGGTTAGAAATGTGGTAAGTAGCGGTAAGGTAGAATGTAGTAGTCATGATCTCATATGGCACACGCAAACAGTTTGAAGTTGACCACAGAGTTCTCAACAGATTAATATTCAGCGTTTTAACTTTTAAAAAAGGGTTGTTAACGAGTGAAATAGTTTGCCTGAGTGGGTGGTTAGCTTCTATTTTGTTCACAATTTCAAAGTCAACAATGAAAAGTTTTTACAAACTCAGGGTGTCTTTAATTGTTTTTTTGTGTAATTTTCTTTTGTGGTGGTGGCGTTAACTTTAGCTTTTTATGCGGTGACTAACCCTTCTTAGCCCATCATTTTTGTTATGTTATGTTATATCAAATACTCCACGGGGTTTTGGTGCCAGACTGTCTTATTTAAAACAATTGTCATGTTACCGCATTTCTTTAGTGTCCCAATACAGTCTTTTATCAAATGTGTCCAGCCTACCTTCAATAAACGAGTCAGTTTGCTATCTCTGTAGTTCACATATTTACCGCCCTCACAAAGTGCATTAATACAGTTGCCAAGAGCAAGCAGTGAACGATTGATGTGGGCACCCTCTATCATTCGCTTTCCACGATTCTGAAAGAACAAAACGACAAAAAAACAGGCATTTCAAACCTTAGTAATTTCATGCCTTTGAAAATAGTCTGTACTAAACAAGCCTGTTTTTACTCAAATTCGACTTTCTGTGATCAATAACAACTTTGACTACATCTTCAAATCTCCGATTAAGGAAATAAGCCACACCCATAGCAACGCAGTAACTAGGTGGGGCAAACAAACCTTAAATCCCCAACCATGCATGACCAATGTATTAACATTTGCATGCTCATGTAGCCTGCCACACGCTTTGATTCCTGCATTTATGGCACGTCTCCGGATCTTTCAAGTTTTAATAGCAAAAGGAATAAACAAAATTCTGTTTGCTAACCATTCTGGGCAACAGGAATTGGATTTACAAAGCCTGTAGTGAGCCCGTGAGCGCAATTTGTCGTCACTCAGTCTGTGTGTGCGGACATTTCTTTTGTGCGGAAAATTGTTTTGTACAGTATCATGCATTGACTGCATAAGAGTGCGCCGCTAGCTGGTTGTACTGTACCAGTACCATGTAAGATTTTTGCCCCACTTAGTTATGCAGATTTTGTTGCTAGGCAAATGCATGCAGTGATTGGTTGAAAAAGCTGTCAATCAACTAACTATGTGAGGTTAAATAAAGGCGCAGTCTGCCTAGATGTGAGGGAATATCATAAGTCTACAGAATATTTGAAAATACTTTTCATGCACGGGCTGGTATTAAAAACCTTTGATGTGAATGTTCAAATCAACCAAAATGATTTACAATGATCAACTAATTAATTTTTCAACAACACAAGTATTACAAATGAGACCTCTGTTACTTCAAAATACTCATGCATTAGCAACTGTGTTACTTCAGAATACTCATGCATTAACAACTGTGTTACTTTAAAATACTCATGCATTAGCAACTGTGTTACTTTAAAATACTCATGCATAAACAACTGTGTCACTTTAAAATGCTCATGCATTAGCAACTGTGTTACTTCAAAATACTCATGCATTAGCAACTGTGTTACTTCAAAATACTCATACATTAGCCACTGTGTTACTTCAAAATACTCATGCATTAGCAACTGTGTTATTTCAAAATAGTCATGCATTAGCAACTGTGTTATTTCAGAATACTCATGCATTAGCAACTGTGCTACTTCAAAATACTCATGCATTAGCAACTGTGTTACTTTAAAATACTCATGCATTAGCAACTGTGCTACTTCAAAATACTCATGCATTAGCAACTGTGTTACTTCAAAATACTCATGCATTAGCAACTGTGTTACTTTAAAATACTCATGCATAAACAACTGTGTCACTTTAAAATGCTCATGCATTAGCAACTGTGCTACTTCAAAATACTCATGCATTAGCAACTGTCTTACTTCAAAATACTCATACATTAGCAACTGTGTTACTTCAAAATACTCATGCATTAGCAACTGTGTTACTTCAAAATACTCATGCATTAGCAACTGTGTTACTTCAAAATACTCATGCATTAGCAACTGTGTTACTTTAAAATACTCATGCATTAGCAACTGTGTTACTTCAAAATACTCATGCATTAGCAACTGTGTTACTTCAAAATACTCATGCATTAGCAACTGTGTTACTTTAAAATACTCATGCATAAACAACTGTGTCACTTTAAAATGCTCATGCATTAGCAACTGTGTTACTTCAAAATACTCATGCATTAGCAACTGTCTTACTTCAAAATACTCATACATTAGAAACTGTGTTACTTCAAAATACTCATGCATTAGTAACTGTGTTATTTCAAAATACTCATGCATTAGCAACTGTGTTATTTCAAAATACTCATGCATTAGCAACTGTGTTACTTCAAAATACTCATGCATTAGCAACTGTGTTACTTTAAAATACTCATGCATTAGCAACTGTGCTACTTCAAAATACTCATGCATTAGCAACTGTGTTACTTCAAAATACTCATGCATTAGCAACTGTGTTACTTTAAAATACTCATGCATAAACAACTGTGTCACTTTAAAATGCTCATGCATTAGCAACTGTGCTACTTCAAAATACTCATGCATTAGCAACTGTCTTACTTCAAAATACTCATACATTAGCAACTGTGTTACTTCAAAATACTCATGCATTAGCAACTGTGTTACTTCAAAATACTCATGCATTAGCAACTGTGTTACTTCAAAATACTCATGCATTAGCAACTGTGTTACTTCAAAATACTCATGCATTAGCAACTGTGTTACTTCAAAATATTCATGCATTGGCAACTGTGCTACTTCAAAATACTCATGCATTAGCAACTGCATTACTTCAAAATACTCATACATTAGCAACTGTGTTATTTCAAAATACTCATGCATTAGCAACTGTGTTATTTCAAAATACTCATGCATTAGCAACTTTTTACTTCAAAATACTCATGCATTAGCAACTGTCTTACTTCAAAATACTCATGCATTAGCAACTGTATTACTTCAAAATACTCATGGATTAGCAACTGTGTTACTTCAAAATACTCATGCATTAGCAACTGTGTTACTTCAAAATACTCATGCATTAGCAACTGTGTTACTTCAAAATACTCATGCATTAGCAACTGTGTTACTTCAAAATAGCAAAAAAGACTCCCTCACTTTTCGACTGAGAGCACCTTTAATGTTCTGATAGCCAATGGTTGAAAATGATTCTGTCCTTCCTCTTTTACCAAAGGTCCTTCTGTGACCACATCTCAAATTTCAATTTATTGCAAAAACAGACTTTGATAAAAATTCAATACTTTTACATTTAACATGATGCTATAAAAAGCTCTGTAATTGCTCAATGCATGGTAGGAAAATTAATGGAAATATCGCAACATAACAGCAAGACACTCGTCAAGCATTACAATTGCTTCTCTTTTACCATACAGTATATACTTTCAAACAGTACAGAAAAACAACCTAAATTCTAATTTTCAATTAAAGAAATATTTTACAATTATTTTCTTAAATGTAGCACACATTTTGCCCCATGCCACACATCTTACTATCTCTCATAAATGATCTCTGGGGCATTTTCACCAGGAGAGCCGAGGTCATAAAAATGTAGGTCAGAAATAAATCCGTACTTATAGAAATAACAAAATGCTTATAGGCGCCCTTATAGCTAATAGTTGTCAGAATTATTGGTCTAAACAAGCGCTTAATAGAAACATGATATGCAGACAACATCTAAGGACGCTTAGTGACACTCTGGGCACTGTTGATTGTCCCAAAGCTATGTTTCCAAGACTTTTAGTCACAAGAAGTACTGTTGACCTGAGAAATGAATTTACCATGGTAAACGTATTCAGAAAGTTCTGAGATTATAAACACATTAAGAAAGTTCTGTCAAGGGTGAAAGAATATCAGCTCCAATGAAACTGTTTGAATTTGTGTGTATATTTATATATATATATATATATATATATATATATATATATATATATATATATATATATATATATATATATATATATATATATATATATATATATATATATATATATATATATATATATATATATATATATATATATATATATATATATATATATATATATTTATATATATATATATATATATATATATATATATGAATATATATATATATATATAATATATATATATATATATATATATATATATATATATATATATATATATATATATATATATATATATATATATATATATATATATATATATATATATATATATATATATATATATATATATATATATATATATATATATGTAATGCCAAATTGTAAACACTTATGGATGTATGAATTAGGCAACATTTAGCTATCAAAACTGCTTGAAATAAAATTGACTAAAATCCCTGAAATTGGCAAAATATTTCACCAAATTATACTTGGGTTGTACAATAATATCATGAATTAGATTTGACATCAATTGTTTTGAAAATCAGAAACCTCTTACAGTTCAGGAATATATACTGGTAGAGTACTTAATTAAATATGCGAGTAACAGGATTCCTGCAAAGCATCGTTCTAAGTTTATAACTACTCTTAAGGTAAAACTTAGTCCATGCTTATAACTGAGCTTCGAGGATGTACATGACTTGGTAAATTGCTTTGATTTGGTTTCGTAACTTCATTGGAATCAGTGGCATGGCCACAGGGTGATATGAGGGGTAGTTACCCACTCCCCACCAACGTTTCTAAAAATGTCCTTCAGATTCTTATCTTATTGCTTAAAGTTTGCCTAAGTAATGCCAAGTAAGCATTACATGGTAATGTTAACCCTTCTTATCAAATACATCTGCCATGATTGTCTGGCTACTATGTGAATATAACCCTCTTAATTTTTACCCTCACCCCCACTTTCTCACTCCCCCTTATTTTACCCCAGTCATGCCGCTGATTGGAATATTTAAACTAACTCACCTTAAACACTCCCTATTTCTTCCCCACCCCCCACTGTCCTAATGTATCCCAAATTTTAAATCCAGTTTGTAGTCACTATCTAACTTACACACCAAATTTGATCAAAATCCATTCACTACATCTTTAGATATTTTAATGACCCTTAAAATATCCCAAAATGAATATAATTTTTATTTTTGAGAACATTTGGAGACTAGGACTTCCATGTACAATATTCTAGAGATTCCAGAGTAACACTGCTGCATATTTTGTTGAGTGCTCCTCTCTCTGAGGTATTTCTTGGAAGTCTATGTGGTGTACTATCACATGAGGTATTTCATGGAAGTCTATGTGGTGTACTATCACATGAGGTATTTCTTGGAAGTCTATGTGGTGTACTATCACTCATACCTAACAAGAATAAACATACCATGGAAAGATTTAGTGTGTGACTCCCATCCTCAAATTTTGTGCAGATCCTTGATCATATTTCCATCAACACTTACATTATGTTGAACAAAAATGATGATTATGAATATCATCACATTAGCATGTTTTATAGGGGGTCAGGGGTCAAACAAGTCTATCTGATATGAAAGAGGACTTCAAAAGAAACAAAATAGTAAAGAAAGCACTCAAAAATCTTATTCCGTTAAGGAGATATTTAATTTTAAAGGTTGGTATCATTTGTGTAGAAACAAGTGAAATCAGACTAGTTGTGATGTCACAGCCTCAGATTCTTCAGTCTTTGTATTGGTATTATATTTTGTCCTGTGATTTTGTGGCTTTTAACCATAGAATATGTCCAAAAAAAGTAGTGAAACTGAAAGTAGGAAGGGTATTTATAATAATCAACCTGAAGAAAAATCAAGGGAAAATAATTAATTAAGTCTAAACCTTGCAATACATTTTGTGTCTTAAGCGCGACAAAATCTAAAATCTGTCAGGGTCTATATTGCTCACAACAGAAACCACAATCCAGCACAAGCAATTAATCAGCAATTACACCAGGGATTTCCACACAATTCACCTCACTTTCCATGGTCATAATCTGACATTGATATAACAAACAAATTTAACTGCAACTGCACTGACTTTCACACTCAACACAAGGACAGAAGTATTCCCCTGTGGTCAATGCCCTTCCAAAAAAACCTGTGTCAGCTGTTCCAATTTTATGCATGAACATGCATGCAAACCCAGGGATCCCTTGGTATTTGCACTAGCTTGACACTCTTTCTCACTCATTCCACAAAAAAACAGAGTCTGCCACTCTTTTACACTTAAAATATGGAAACTACACTTCACAGGTTTCCTGTGTCCAACAGGACAATGTGTGTCATACAGGAAACAAGAGAAAACCTGTGTCATAAGTACCAGACAAAGTGTTTACACCATAAAATATTTCTTCATGCAACAGCCCATTCAGCTGGTCCAAAATTACTTGAAAGTTTGCCACCTTTTGCCACAATTCTTGACACAGGTTGGAACTCGTTTTACCACACTTTTTCCTGTCTTGTTAAAACACTTATTTTCACCTATTTACATGCATGTCAGCCACACATGAACACATGTGGGATTACCTGTTAGACACGCAGGGGATTAGTTCCAATTTCATGCACTGTCTTTCGTCTGCCACATGTGTTCCTGCAGGAACACAGACAAGGTTTGACACACTCTTTTTTGTAAGACTGTGTCTGGCTTGAAGAAATAATTTACAAATAGGATGTATTTAAGAGTAAAGCTAGGTTTTGTTCATTTATTGATGAGTGATTTTAAGTGATGTTTTTGTTCAACCTTTGTAGGCTTTGAGGATTTTGGACTAAACATCCATTGCAACAGATTTTCATTAGTTAAATAGTGAAGAAATTCAATAGACTCTCTTTAATATACATTAAAAATTGTTAATAATGTGAGGATTAAGACACCAACTTTTTATAGTAGACTTACTACACCAGTCATTTCTACATAGATAAGACTAGAGCTATTAATTTAAATATCTCCTTCATGGAATAAGATTTTTGAATGCTTTCTTCACCATTTTTGAAGTCCTTTTTGACATAAGATGGACATGCATGAAGACTGGTAATTCATCACACATGTATATGGGCGGGATTTGCCTACCAAAAGTAAGGGGGGGGGGGGCAGAATCAAAAGCAGGGGGATCACGTAAGATACAAAAAATCACCATACAAAATATAAACATTCTGAAGAAAAAAAAACCATTTTCTCAGTCCCCTAAATTCTGCCTATGTACGTACATACTGTGATAAAATACTGAAGAGCTTGTATCATCTAAAACATATATTGAAGAACTTGTATCATCTAAAATATATATTGAAGAGCTTGTATCATCTAAAACATCTATTGAAGAGCTTGTATCATCTAAAACATATATATTAAAGAGCTTGTATCATCTAAAACATATATCGAAGAGCTTGTATCATTTAAAACATAAAAGTTAAATAAACTCAATTAAAATACATGACAGTTGCCCCCTGTTTCTACATACATTTAAGTGTGATTTTCAAAAACTTTTCAAATCATCGATGAAGGTTTTGGATCATTCTAAAGTGAAGTATTCTTTAGCACTCTCTTCAGTCTAAGTAGATTATATCTCAGTACACTCCCATACATACACACATGACTCTGAAGAGTATATGCTGTATGTCTTCAGTTACCCCAATGCAACATTGTATTTTGATATTAAAGGGATTAAAGGCATCTTAAAGGCTGAATGGATGCCTTTATTAATCTGTAACACGCAGAAGTGTGTCTCTTCTTTAATACCCACATTGTGACTGCTACTTACAAAATGATGAGAAGTCTCATATCAGATGACAAGCCTCATATCAGATTAGAAGTCTCATATCAGATGACAAGCCTACAGATATTTGCTAATTCAAGACATAAAGGGAAACCTCAAACCTCCTTTTGACAAGAGAGCATTAAAGGATAGGAAAACACATTTTTCAAGAATATAACATTTCCGCGTTATGATTGGTTACATTATCCTACTTTAACGTGTAGATTATGCGTATCATTGCTGACACGATTCGTAAGACGAGCCTGAAATGAAATCCAGCCTCATCAAAAATCCACTGTGCATCTGGAGCAAAACAGCAGCATAAACCTGACACGGTAATTTAGGCATGTTTTGAAAAGAATATGACAGGTGACTGTACACTTGGGGGTGCTGAAGGGTACCATATGTCACCACCTGCTCAATATGTGAGTCATATCTCCTATTAAGAGATCAAATCATCAGCAAAATAACAACGTGTACGAGGCTCTACTGCCATCTTTGATTGTGCAATATGGAGCTTTTACCAAATATTAAACAAACAGTGATATCTTAGTTTATGCATTGCATGTGCAGTTCCTTAAAAAGTCACCCAAAGCTAAATTTCACATTGTACCATGTCCAATTAGAACAAATTAAACCCCTTTGAAACCTCTGCACCAAATTTTGTACATTTTGAAATAATACACGCATCTAATTTTTGAAACTTGTGTGTCATTAAAAATTCACTAATGTATTTATTAGGAATAATTGCAGTCGAGTTGAACATTTATAAATATCAGTATCTCCATGATCACTGTTTGAATATTTTGGAGACTCTAGAACAATACACCCTCACATCTCGAGAGAGTATTCCTCTAACTTACAGTGATTACCTTTAATAGCTTCAGAACTTCAAGGTTGAGTGGACGGTCATATATATCTCTGAAAAGACCTTCAGAACGCCCTTACCTTTATAAGCAGGATTTAGGGGTGCAAGGGAGACTTGCCCCCCCCCCTCCACTTTTTATCAAATTAATATGGTGATTCTTTAGTATATTAAGCATTATTCTTTATTTTTCCACCTGCCCAACCCCTCCTTTTTGAATTTTGATAGGCAAATCTTATCTATGCTCACCTTTGTTTGAGAGGCTCTTTCAGAACCTGCAAGATCGATCATGAACAGCTTTCCTGTCCTGTTGTTCCCAGTGACTCCTTTTACTCTTTCACTCTCTTTGATGGTAACCTGGAGGACAGCATGGGACCTCGATGAAGTTTTGTTGGCAGCAGTGGGTTCCTGAGTTCGCTCCTTATTCCCTTTCATCAGAAGGTCCATCACCTACAGGTGGTAGTCATCAGATACAGAGGAGTTAAAACAGATTTTTGAGGACATCAATTATATATGCAAGAAACCTTTCAAGTTACAGTGAACCCTTTAAAGAGAATCAATATACAAAAATCTATGAATAGATATAAGTATTATTTTGTAATAGAAAGCTACAAGGATAGTCAGATACATGTTTTATTCAGATGAAAAGGTCCAGAAACACTTAATGTCCCTACAATAGGGGCATTAAGTGTTTGTTTGTGAGACTACTTCAAAGTTGCCTCTAAAGTTTTACTAAACAGCAGCATCCTTATCATACACAGCTATAAACATGAACAATATAATACATTTTCTGAGGCTACCCAGTGGAAGTATCACTGTGGAACCCCCACCTTCGTTACACTCTCCCCTTCTCAATTCCTAGCTTCCCCAACCTTCACTTCAGAGCCTCAGGTTGTACTAGAAGTACTATTGTGAATGCGTTTGTAGATAGGCAGAATAAGCCCTGATCTACGAAGACTCATCAAGCTTTTAAAAGATATAAAAGAACCATCTTCAAGGTATAACCCTTTAAAACCAGCTGAATGTTGATGTCATTTTCAAGTGTAAAAATTCTGTCTAGCAAAAGTCACCTCTGGTTTCTCGCATATTGATCTAAAAAAACAACTATTCACCTATCCAGCAGCCTCATATTGATTTTACATGTGAAATACCTACATGGATCCCGTAAATATATAAAGTGGAAATTATGCATCACCTCCGAGGTAGAGTGAGCAGAAACTTCAGAGATGCCTGCCACCTGCACGCTACCTGAAGCATCCTCTCGCAAATCAAGAAAGCTATCCGACGGATTCAGCAGGTCACGGATCATCTCATTGTAAATCTTGTGAGAAAGCAGTTTTCATAAGTGATCAATAAAAATGTAAAATTGAAACAAATGACGACCAAATCATCATTACAAGTTAATGGCAAAACGATCATTAAGGCGGACTTGGGGAGGCTGAAGAGAGGCAGGGCAAACCAAAGCGATGATGATAAAAACATCTAAAAGGTAATATCAGCAAATTTGTTCCATAAACAATCCTAATAAGTGCAAAACAATACTCATTCTCCTTCTTGCACCACATAAGCATGATTAGCTTTTATCTTGAAAATTCTACCAACCTCTTGGAACAGAATTAACATATCAAAAATATCGGACAATAATTACGATCACATGATCTAGGGTAATAGATACTAAACAAACAAAGTAAATTGTGAATATGCCAAAATTGAATACATAGTTTGATAAATATAATAAAAAGTTCGTTCACCTACCTCTAAATAGGACATGGTAACTTTATATACTGAGTGTTCACTGTTGCTATCCATTGCCAGAAACAGGTCATTTAGGGCTCTTGCCATAATACCTGGATCCCCATCATGCCCCAGCATAGTGTATGTCTTCCCTGCTCCTGTGTAGGAATGTTTGAAGCATCTTCTTTAATGACCTATTTTGTTTAGTTATGACACCTGTTTAGCCTATGACACCTGTTTAGCCTATAACACCTCTTTAGCATATGACACCTGTTTAGCCTGTGACAACTGTTTAGCCTATGACACCCGTTTAGCCCATGACACCTGTTTAGCCTATGACACCTGTTTAGCCTATGACACCTGTTTAGCCTATGACACCTGTTAAGCCTATGACACCTGTTTAGCCTATGACACCTGTTTAGCCTATGACACCTGTTTAGCCTATGACACCTGTTTAGCCTATGACACCTGTTTAGCCTATGACACCTGTTTAGCCTATGACACTATCATCAAATGTTGTTATATTTGATTGAAATTAACAATGACTTTATTAGCCTCTTTTATGTAGAGGGGTGAAGTCAAGGTACTGTAGGATAAAGGAAGTCAATTGATATGATAGAAATGTCTTCACTTTTCATAAAGTGGGTTTATATTTGATTGAAAATAACAATGACTTAATTAGCCTCTTTTATGTAAAGGAGTGAAATCAAGGTACTGTAGGATAAAGGAAGTCAATTGATATGATAGAAATGTCTTCACTTTTCATAAAGTGGGTTTATATTTGATTGAAATTAACAATGACTTAATTAGCCTCTTTTATGTAGAGGGGTAAAGTCAAGGTACTGTAGGATAAAGGAAGTCAATTGATATGATAGAAATGTCTTTTCATATAGTGGGTTACATTAGGCATACACCATACATGTTTCTGTAGGAAAATCAGTACACGGAGCACCCAACCAAAAGTCAGGTGGTTGTTTTACGAATTTATGCAGTTTCTAACAAACTGGCAATTTCACTGCACTTTTAATTGCTTTCTACTGTTGTATTGTATAATGACAGATATGTCCTTGCACCCAAATGATGCATAGCATTCAAACACAAGTCAATGGTAAAATACTGTAATAAGCTTCCAGGCTGCTTACAAAATAGAATCGTGCCACTTTTTTGGCCCAAAGTTTTTAATAAGTTCTTAATTAGCGCCCATGTTCCGGGGCAGCATACAATGCACTATTCAAACTGCATTGTGTGAACTGGTTGTATATATACTAGCCCCACAATAACCACCACAAAAACATCTTCAGCATCAGACACAAAATGAGCAAATAATGCAGCAAAACTTAGAATAAGTCTTCAAATTAGGCAGATAAATCATGTTATCACTTAAAACATGTTGGGTAGGCACTTATTACAGCAGGGGCGCTTATTACAGCAGGGGCGCTTATTACAGCAGGGGCGCTTATTACAGCAGGGGCGCTTATTACAGCAGGGGCACTTATTACAGCAGGGGCGCTTAATAACTCCAATACGATACATACAAATATTGAAATACCATGGGGTTTGTTTTTACTTAAAGGAACCCATAGAATATTACTCCCCCTTGTATTTGAATCGAGCACTTCTTTATGTTACATTCCCTTCGTCTTTAAACTTCAAATATGATTTGTGAAGATGTTACTATATATTATATATACTTTAATAATTATTATTTTTATGTATTCCTTTTGATGCGAAAAATGCTTAACTGCAAACCATATCCCTCAAGTAAAAATAGATTGAATTAACTGATGGTTTTAAACTATTATGCTCTCTTTATCAAAACATTCTTACCTCCAGATCCTTTCTATAAAAGTTTCGTTCCCATAATAAGAAATCAACTATTGCCTAATTTAAGCTAATGTACATTATCTTGATTAAAGTCTCGTGAGTATTTGAAGCAAAAGAATAGTCAAAATCTAAGAATATCTTAAGTCTTGGGAGCAATATAATTGTTGCCGAAAAATCATCCCCCCATGAATTACGTTGCCGTACTGTTATTCCCGCAAACTTTGTAAGTCATTAGAGTTTGCTTCGGGGAAGGTAAGAGCTACTTCCTGTGTGACAAAAATATATTTCTGAGAGCATTATTCCAAATTAACTATGGTAATAGTAAGTTATGATTGTGTACAGCAAATTGATCTATTTTTTGCTTGATCAATTTCATGACAAGTAGGAAATAAGAAATAGATTAATGACCTGAGAAGTTGTAGAATTTCTCTGTGAATTTCCTTTGCCTAATCACAAGATAAATATTAAAAACTTCACTGAAATATTTTCCATTCTGTCTGGCAAAACAATCTTAGCAGATGAATAATTTGTTTCTATGGCTAAGACAAACTTTTCATTTTCACAATTAATCGTACATGTACTATATCAATATCACAGACATAAGAAAGGTATGAATTCTATTTTCATCCTCAATGAAATATTAATAAGCTTCCAATAAGTGCAATACAAAGTATTCTACACTATTGTTCAATGATCCCCAAAGCTGTGGAGACAGAATTACCATCCAGTTATGCAAAATGATAGTATTTTCCTGTGGATAAAGTTAAATTTCCATTGGGAAAATGTTGTTATAATTTCATTAATGATTTATTCTCCATGGCCCACACTTTCTGTAATTAAAGAAGTTCCTATAATTAAAGTTGAAAGAACTTTCTTTGAAAGATACAGAGATAAAAACTTTTTGTCTTGTCAAAATGTGTGATAAATTTAGTTAGATGGATACAATAACTGCGCATTTGAAATTAAAAAAGGTGTTCATTAAAAATGATGCTGACTTCCCTTGGGTAAAGTCAAATGAAAATATATGACACTAAGGGGATACAAGTTGTAAGCTTGAGTTGAACTTGGGACTAGCTTGTTGAGTCAATGCCTTTTGGCAAAAATCCTGGGAAAGGGGGACCTGGGTGTGAAAGTTTTGAATTACATTATTCTCTAAACCTGATTTTTCCCCTTTATTTTCTTTATTAAGTTGGTGCAGTATTTGATTTAAAGCCCATTGTGGTGTTTGTATTTATGAAACAAATTTTTGAATTAAGGCACCCAACCCCACATTCTCCCTTAGAGGTGAGTTTCAGTTAAAAAATACTGTTGGAGGCTATATATCAAATTTTATTAATGTCATATCTTCTGAAAGGATGAAAATCCTGGACAGATTGACAAACAGATGAAGAATGTTTAAATTTATAATTTTAACAGAGAAAGTCTATGGACAGGTAGGTGCAACATTAGGTTGATTATAACATACCAGTGGCAGTGCTTTTGATGTCAGGAAGGGGGAGGGGAGGAGCAAGAAAGGGGCAGCTTTGTTTTCATGGGGGCAAAAGCCTATAGATAAAACATTATATGGCCCTACAAATTTTTCTGGGAAGTGGAAGTAGATTCCTTCCCCATCCCCCCGTAGCGCCACCACTGCATCTTACCCCATTAAAATGATTAAAGTAAGAACACAACCATTAAAATCAGTTAAGAATTGACTATCGTTTACAACTTTGTAAAATTTTGATGGGTGTAAATTTTGGTATGGGTGTAAAATTAACATAGGCCTGCTAGCCCAGGGCAAGTAGAACTTACATCCGGGCCAGCTGAAACTGATCTTTCCGAGCCCGCCGGGCAAGTCACCAGAAAAAAATATATACCTTAGACTTTTCAAAAATACATTATTACACATCACTTACACAAGCCAATCGATCGGATGCGAGCAATAATGAATGTAACAAACTTTTGTATACTTTATTACTGTTCTGACATTGTTTTAATTGTAGTTTTTTGTACTCAAAACAGATTTTGCTATACATAACAATAGTTTTAAGACTGGGGTATGTGAAAATATATTTGAGTTGAAAGAAAAGCATTGTTTACTTCTATCTTTTCTCTGTAGGGACCAAGGTTTTAAGCTTTTTCTACAATCAGCAGTAGTGGTTAATCTAATTTGGAAATGAACTAGCCGACCTCTGTATTTTATTCATATGAATCTACTATGTATTAATCATATAAATCTACTATGTATTAATCATATAAATCTACAATGCATTAATAATCTACCGTAAGTGATTGAATCATGTTCTCAGAATGCCACAATTATTTAGCCAGGATCCCAAGGTAGCATTGAAGTGGACATCACCAGGACAACAAGAGGCAGGCCAATGAAAGAACATTGGTGACAGAACTAGAAGAAATGGGTCTTTCATGGGGCAAAGCTCAAGCCAGATAGAATGAGATGGCGAATTTTGATTTAGCATTAAGCTCCATTTGGAAGGGAAAGTAGAAGTAGATGATTCTGATAAACAACTTTGTCGTAAACCAAATCAACATCTTATTGAGGTGAAAAAAACATTCTTATATAAGATTCAAAATATGGAACTATGGAAAGAAACAAGATCTTTCTTTTTCCACATTTATTTTGCATACATGAAAATCTCATCAATCATTAATCGAATATCAAATATGGTATTTTAATAATTAAAAGACAATTCTACTCATAATTATGTGTTCTTAATATGAAACAAAATATCTATATATTTTTTTAGATTATTTTTCCTTAAACAAAACACTTACCTGTGGCTCCATATGCAAATACTGTCGAATTGTAACCCTGGATAACACCTGAGATGAGAATCTTTGTGGTATTGTTATAGACCTCCTCCTGAAATGGAATGAAGATCAAATATTAATATGGAGGAAGCATAAAACCAGGTGACTATTACTAATTTAGTAGTAAGCTGTTCCTTATAAAAATTGGAGCTTAAATATACTCACCCATAAATCATGGAGCTAGATGTTAGCTCATAACAGCCCACCATTAAATCATACAAACTAGCCATTACCTGTAACGTGTAGTGAGCATATACCCTTTTGAAGTACAGTAATTTTTCAGTCGGTTTTATAAAGTAGGGGCATATAGCTTTGCAATGCTTAGATGAGTTTCTAGCAACGGCTGCACATCAAGACTCATTGCAAGGCCAGATAGCACATTTCTCTATCCAGGTGGCAGCCTTAATTATCCTCCTTAATCTGTCACTCTCCATTTTTATTTTTTCTTAGCAATAATGGGCATGATTTTACCTACCCGAAGTGAGGGGGTAACAAAATCTAAGTTGGCTATCAAAATGTGGGGAGAGGGGGACAAAAAAAAAAAAAACCCACTATGACAAAGAAAAATCCCATTAAAAGATGTAAATACAGAAATAAAAGTCGGTGATCAAACCAAAATTGTCCCCACGTAATCCTGCATGCCTACGTCAACAGTAAACTTATATAGTAAAACACCCACTTCTTCTCAACATCACAAACAACCACATTTCAACAAAACACTGGCCACAATCTATATAAGTCATGAAGCAATATCTTTCCTTAGGAGAAATGGTTCATCAATCATTCAAAGTTGTTGCACACATCACCTCAGGCACAACTTTATCACCAGTTTGCAAACAAATTTCTCCCACTAAGACACTTAACACAGATGAGTGATTTAAATCACAAAAGTGCCTGATTACTCTTCACTGGCTTCTGTAATCTTATATACACAAATAGCCTTGGGCTACTTGACTGTGGGTTGCATGGGGATGGCAGATAAACAATCATTGTTTGGGATGGAAACACAATACACTGAACAGGAAGTCCAGTTGGTAATTGCCATACCTGAGTTTTCAGGATTAACTCAGGTGCTGGGTGCAGGTAGGCTTAAAGAGAAACTTTTCGGCATGGTGGACTGGCAACCTCCATTGGATCATTTAATTTGGAGGTCGACAGTCAACCTCCTTTTAAACAAGACAACTTCAAAATAATTTTGATGATTTTCCCTGATGATTTGAAAATGAAAGCAAAATCATAACATTTCACAGTCACAGAAATATCTCATTTCATTACCATTGGAAGGCTCTGATACCGGCCTGATACATGTATTAAGGCTCTTTATTGATCTCCCAATAAGAAATATATCACCGTCTTCCACAGTGTAATTTACTGACACATTTTATGAACTCGAATGTCACCAAATTTTGCATGAAATCAATTTTCACAGTTTTGTGATTGAATATTTCATCTGAATAATGGCCAATCAGCTGGTGTTTCCTTGGTTTACACACTATGGTATATATTACAATCAAACATGCCTACAACCCAATATCAACTGTCTTTCAAAATGACTTACAGTACATGAAAATGAAATATGGGGGAAAGTTCATTGAAATGAGCATTACAAACTGACAAGCAAACCTACAAGAAAATCAATTTGAAGTTTTCTTAATTCTTATCAATGCAGGTCCCAATAGAGATGATGAGGAGAGAAATCAAAACTCAAAAACAAATGAGAAAAAAGTATGTGAATTTTTGACTGGTACAAAGAACTTTATGAATGCACTCAAAATGCACCAGGAACACACAGATCTGTCTTCATGCTTTTCATATTTACCTTTCTTGTACTTCTGATAAAAAAATGCACCAGGAACACACAAAATGCTTTTCATATTTAACAACTGACATCTGTGCATTAGATTTTTTAATTTGGTTATAATCAATCTCTGACTTTTATCAATACAGTACAGTTCTTTTAATAAATTTCCTAGTTGTGGCTGATTATTGCTTGGTGAATTTTTGATATATGTTATGTGATTTCATTTCATATTAGTAATGTATGACTGTGCAACATGCTTAAAATCATTATATTCTTCAGAATTTCTTTCAAACAGCTTCTATTTTCAAAATGGATTTTATTGTCAAAATGGACTGACTAGAATAAAGCCTTCACATTGCCATTATACTCTTTTTGGTAGTTAAAAATCTCTGTGCCAGAATAGCTAACAAATTTGTTTGTTTGCTATTCTGGTACATAGTGTGTCAAGTACCAAAACCAGAGCATAACAGTAATGAGAAGGCTTTATTCCAGTCCATTTTGACAATAGAAATCCATTTTAAAAATAAAAGCTGTTTTTATTTAATAAGTCACTAACATGAGGAAAAAGTATTTATATTTTAGTGTATATCTCCACTAGGAATTACTGTACCAGATGAGAAGTGCAGTAGTTTAAGTGGTTATGGTGTAACATCTAAGTTTGTCGCAGGTTCCAGGCATATAGCCTGGAGAGGGCCGGAAGGTATATTTTCCTTTCAAAGCTTTGTCCAAACATGAATATGTTACATAGTCCATTGTGTACCCCTCTATGTATCCAGAGAAGTGACATCTGTGCACATCGTGTCACACCACCTGCTTGCTCTACAATGTAAATTATTCAAGTTCATGAACTTCAAGGAGAACTCATCAAAAAAGTCAAGGGAATTTTGAAATAACACAAGTCTAATTTCTGAAACAAAAATAACACTAGTCTAATTTCTGAAATAACAAAACAAGTCTAATTTTTGAAATAACACAAGTCTAATTTTTGAAATAAAACAAGTCTAATTTTTGAAATAACACAAGTCTAATTTTTGAAATAACACAAGTCTAATTTTTGAAATAACACAAGTCTAAGTCTTTTGAAACAAAAATAACAAGTCTAATTTCTGAAATAACACAAGTCTAATTTTTAATTTTTGAAATAACACAAGTCTAATTTCTGAAACAAAAATAACAAAAGTCTAATTTCTGAAATAACACAAGTCTAATTTTTGAAATAACACAAGTCTAATTTCTAAAATAACACAAGTCTAATTTTTAAAATAACAAGTCTATTTTTTGATATTTTTTGAAAAATGACTTAAATATTCACACGACATAATGATAATTTGAACATTCGCATGAAAGGTTTTCAGTACTATCACATGCAAGAAAAGTGTGTTTGAATATTTTTTTAATTCCACCGTCAACTTCTGCCATCAGCTTCCGCCATCGACTTCTGCCATCAACTTCCGCCATCACTTTTCAGCCGCTGGCTTCTTTAAATGTGGGAAGCCTTAAAATAGTTTACATTAATTGTACATCATGTTTAACTATCTTATCTCTGCATCAAATTAAGTCAATAAAATGAGCATTACTTGAGTCAATTATGACCAAAAACAGGTTTATGATCGACATGATAAACCAGAAACTAAGTGAACTGTACCTCTGGCAGATAGCATCATGCTCTAGCTATAGACATGCAACAACCTTTAGATTGGGCATGAAGATTGCAAGAATTAAATGGGACAGCACTTTTTACCAGCATTTTGATGTGTTAAAAGTTTCCATCCTTTTCTTATTGCTAGTACCCAGGGGACCACCATCAAGTTTTTTTTAAGTACATACTATTCTTAGTATTACAGGTTCGCAGACTTTGTAAAAGGTTAAATAAATAACAGCTAGACTATGCAACATCTTTAGGACAATTGTATTGACAAGATTCTGACAAAAAAAATATGAAAAAATGATGAATATCAATGATGGCATAATTCTCATCCTCAGTCCTCCAGTAAGAGGGGGGAGGGGGTGGTGGTGAAGGGAGGGGGGGTGGTAGTGGTGGGGGGTTGTGGTGGGGGGAGAAAAGTTCCAGGGGTTTGAGGAAGCTACAGGGGTAAGGTTCAATGTGTGAACCAAGATGCACATCCTATGCCCATGGTATTTCAAGGCAAAAAAATTTAATACCAGTCATCACAAATGATACATCCCCTTGCCGTTAATAACATGCTTTCCACTGTCACAACTGCCATCCGACTCTCTGTTCTGCATGTTCCATCCTACATTCCCCTACAGAAAATCATACATGAAATCCAGATACCATTCCACCACATGAACCATATGTCATGATGTCAAGATGACATCCCACCATATGCCTTGCCACCCTGTCCCATATACCATGCCACCATGTCGTATCCCACCCTGTCCCATATGCCATCCAACCTGAAATCCAGACAACATGCCATCCTGTCTCACATGTAATTACACTGTCCCTCAATGCCATTCCACCTTGTCCCACATGCCATCTCAACCTGTAATAAATGCCATGACACCACCTTGTTTCACCACCATGCCCCAGATGCTATCCCACCCTGTTCTATAAGCCATGACATCCTGTCCCACATTCCATGGTACCCTGTCCCATATGCCACCCTGTCCTATACGCCACCCTGTCCCACATGCCATCCCACCCTGTCCCACATGCCATCTCAACCTGTAATAAATGCCATGACACCACCTTGTTTCACCACCATGTCCCAGATGCTATCCCATCCTGTCCTATATGCCATGACATCCTGTCCCACATTCCATGGTACCCTGTCCCATATGCCACCCTGTCCTATATGCCACCCTGTCCCACATGCCATCCCACCCTGTCCCACATTTCATCCCATCCTTGGATGACCCTGGTTGAAGTCCTGGATGGATCCTCATCCATCAGTTCTTCACAGGTGGATCATCTCTACAATGCTGTATAACCTTAACTGTTGATAGATGTAAAATACCCAATATATCTATCTACATTTTAAAACTTAATTTTGTGTATTAGCACCTACCAATCAAAGATTCATTCCCATAACTAGGGTAAGGGGAAAATTGACATCATAGAGTCATTCACACAACTGGGGCTCAGAGTTGCTATTGCTTTCTTTATATGACTCTAGTATTCAACATTTCTATGTTTGAGAGGAAGGGGCCATGAAACATGCTGACTTGAAATACAAATGGGGTCTCACTGGGGGCTCTAACTGATCAACAAAATAAAATTAAACAGATCTCAATATCCTCAGATGGTAAGGAGTGACATTTAATAGGAGACCATAAATTAAGATTATCCTTCCACGTGCACTACAACAGCTTCTTAAATAGACATCAATGATGTGATAGTTCAACCCATGGCAGTGCAAAAACCAACTGACTGGTTTTATTTTAAAAGCAATTTTATTTTTGTCATATTATGATCTTTTCAAATGTAATTTAAAGATTTTCTTAAAGTCTACCCATTTTTAACTTAAATCATTTTACCTCCAAGTTGTTGATGATCATTTTATGACAACCACATTTGGCCAAATTTTGGTGAATTTCAAGAATCAAGCAATTTGAAAGCATAAATGTTTGGACATGTTACTTTACCACTGCTATCAAGTATTTTCTTGTTCTGTACAATATTCTCTTACAACTGAAAAAATAAATGATTGATAATATGACATCGTTAAAGAATTAATTGACATACTTAAAGTGTAAACAAACCATAACATACACTAAATTTGGAAAAGTGGGACAAATAAGTTTTAATGGAAAATTTGCTAAATCTGAGTTAACTGCAGTTTGAAACTAAATAAGCTGTGTTTTTAGCAAATGGTTTAGCCATGTTTAGAATTAACATCTAAGAACATGATAAACAAAGGGAAAGTCTAATTATTAACCTAAATAATTAATTAACATTGAAAAAAAGTGAGACAATGTACTGATTGGGTCAAAGTATGCAAATCTGAAATGATTTCAGTGTGCTTTAAATAAATAATTAAGCTGACAGTTTTAAGTTTCTAGCTAAACTGTGTGTATAATCTAAATAACAGGACAAACAAACACGTAATTAAAAAATTCATGAAAATAATTGGAATTTCACGCATTTTGGGTTATTTATTTTCTATGACATTCTTCAAAACTAGATGCAATTAATTTGATTAAAACCAACTTGAATGAACTTGTATATTCCAAAAAATGTTGATATAATACAAACATTTAACTACTACATGTAATTAACTGTTAATAAATTAATTTATAATGGATATTAATTAAAATGTTTTAAGTATAAGCATAAAATGCATACTTTTTTAAAATGTGTACCCGCTATGCTCAGTTGATCGAGAATTGATAACTCCCCACCCCCGCCGCCCCCTCACAACTCCCACCCCTAAAAAACAAAAAAAAAAACACCACGGGCCTTGGTGAAGCTTAAAACAGCATCAGAGATTGTGCTTTTTTTAATTACAAAAAAAATCTTGATATAGGCTAAGTATAAAAAGTAAATTTCCTTTCAGCAATATTTAAGAATTTGAATTCAAGATGGTCCGTACACAATAACTTAACATAAATAGTTATTCATAGTAGGCCTGCAGTACGGATTGCAGTTGAGACAGTACTGCTAGTGCAGTACTACCTGACTACACACAGTGTATTCATTTGTGTACACTACACTACATTAGTTACGTTACAAAGGTACTGTAACAGTACTGCATCATGCATGCTGAAATCCAGGTGGACATCGGCTCAAATTTACTCTAAAACCAGCTGATAAATTATTTAATTAAGCTTACCTTAATATAAGTAAGTTATGCTTAACATTACGTACAATTCAAAAGTGCTTGCACTTTCCTTTCATTTGATATATAAATAATGGCAATTCCATTTTTGACCACGTGGTGCAGAGGAAATGTATGCAGCTAGCACGCGAGCACTCCAGGTTCAAGTCTCGCCGTGACCTACTGTGTAACTTCTTTTTTTTTTCTGTTGCAGCTTTCAGGGGTCTTTTGACTATAATCATTTTTGGTGTTTTTTTCATCTATCCTTTCTTTCTAAATGTATAGATTAGCATTCTTTGGAAAGGGAATTTCAAAAAGAATCTAAATACAGTATGTAGCACAAATCTCTGTTTTCAATATTGACAAGAAGTTATACTTCTGCAAAAATTGACCATTTGTTGACCAAATTTAGCCTAAAATTGCTTAATTTGCATATTTTTGTCCAATATATTCTAATTTGGCTTTCTTTACTCAAAAGATAAATATTTTAGCCCCTATTCCAACCAAATTAGCAAGAAAGAAAATGAAAGGAAAGTTGTCAAAAATGCATATGAAAAAAAAGTTACAAAAATTGGGCTTGCATTTTTCAAAGACCTGGTAGAGTAAAGGTGAATGCCAACCCCTGACATAACACAAAGTCATGTCCCAAAAATTTCACATGGCTTCAAGTCTCTGATATAGATTTTTTATTATCCCGAAGGTAATTCACTCAGATTTTCATGATATTGCATAATTTTGGTCTTATATGAAAGGTACTACTACTACACAAATTAATAATATTATACCAGCTTTTAGATATGTTTAATAAAAGTAGTAAATATCATAGTGCTAATAGGAAACACAAGTACTGAATGCATGAGGACCTAGCCATGTATGGTACATGAAGCATTATGTGTACAGCTAGCTATTTCTAGCACCATTACGTATGAAATCTGATACTGTAGTAAAACCTTTCGGGAGCTTTTAATTAAAAACACACATAGAATATCTCTTAGCAAAATACAAGCTAAATGACGCATACAAAAATCTTGTTTGAGCCAGAATTTCAAGAGCAAAACTGTTAAAACATAGGAGGAGATGCATTCTAAAGCAAACCATTGCACAGGCACATATGGGAGCTCATGTATGATTTGATAAGTTCCACTCATTACACTCTGTGTAATATGGGTGGAACTAAAAATAAAGGGATTCGGAACCACACAACCTTTTGGTTTAACTAACCATCACTGAGACACTGCAACATTTTAAACCATTTGGGGGCATCAAAAACTTTCCCTGGTTTCAGGCTATGGGAAGCACAATTCTTAAATAGCACTTTCTCTGGTTTTAGGCTATGTGAAGCACTATTCTTAAATAGCACTTACCCTGGTTTCAGGCTATAGGGAAGCACAATTCTTAAATAGCACTTTCTCTGGTTTTAGGCTATGTGAAGCACTATTCTTAAATAGCACTTACCCTGGTTTCAGGCTATAGGGAAGCACTATTCTTAAATAGCACTTACCCTGGTTTCAGGCTATGTGAAGCACTATTCTTAAATAGCACTTACCCTGGTTTCAGGCTATAGGGAAGCACTATTCTTAAATAGCACTTACCCTGGTTTCAGGCTATGGGAAGCACTATTCTTAAATAGCACTTACCCTGGTTTCAGGCTATAGGGAAGCACTATTCTTAAATAGCACTTTCCCTGGTTTCAGGCTATAGGGAAGCACTATTCTTAAATAGCACTTACCCTGGTTTCAGGCTATAGGGAAGCACTATTCTTAAATAGCACTTTCCCTGGTTTCAGGCTATAGGGAAGCACTATTCTTAAATAGCACTTACCCTGGTTTCAGGCTATAGGGAAGCACTATTCTTAAATAGCACTTACCCTGGTTTCAGGCTATAGGGAAGCACTATTCTTAAATAGCACTTACCCTGGTTTCAGGCTATAGGGAAGCACTATTCTTAAATAGCACTTACCCTGGTTTCAGGCTATAGGGAAGCACTATTCTTAAATAGCACTTACCCTGGTTTTAGGCTATGTGAAGCACTATTCTTAAATAGCACTTACCCTGGTTTTAGGCTATAGGGAAGCACTATTCTTAAATAGCACTTACCCTGGTTTCAGGCTATAGGGAAGCACTATTCTTAAATAGCACTTTCCCTGGTTTCAGGCTATGTGAAGCACTATTCTTAAATAGCACTTTCCCTGGTTTTAGGCTATGGGAAGCACAATTCTTAAATAGCACTTTCTCTGGTTTTAGGCTATGGGAAGCACAATTCTTAAATAGCACTTACCCTGGTTTTAGGCTATGTGAAGCACTATTCTTAAATAGCACTTACCCTGGTTTTAGGCTATGTGAAGCACTATTCTTAAATAGCACTTTCCCTGGTTTTAGGCTATGTGAAGCACTATTCTTAAATAGCACTTTCCCTGGTTTTAGGCTATGTGAAGCACTATTCTTAAATAGCACTTTCCCTGGTTTTAGGCTATGTGAAGCACTATTCTTAAATAGCACTTTCCCTGGTTTTAGGCTATGGGAAGCACAATTCTTAAATAGCACTTACCCTGGTTTTAGGCTATGTGAAGCACTATTCTTAAATAGCACTTTCCCTGGTTTCAGGCTATGGGAAGCACTATTCTTAAATAGCACTTTCCCTGGTTTTAGGCTATGGGAAGCACAATTCTTAAATAGCACTTTCCTGGTTTTAGGGTTTTAGCACCCTGGTTTTAGGTTATGTGAAGCACTATTCTTAAATAGCACTTTCCTGGTTTTAGGCTTGGGAAGCACAAATTCTTAAATAGCACTTTCCCTGGTTTTAGGCTATGGGAAGCACAATTCTTAAATAGCACTTACCCTGGTTTTAGGCTATGTGAAGCACTATTCTTAAATAGCACTTTCCCTGGTTTTAGGCTATGGGAAGCACTATTCTTAAATAGCACTTTCCCTGGTTTTAGGCTATGGGAAGCACAATTCTTAAATAGCACTTTCTCTGGTTTTAGGCTATGGGAAGCACAATTCTTAAATAGCACTTACCCTGGTTTTAGGCTATGTGAAGCACTATTCTTAAATAGCACTTTCCTGGTTTTAGGCTATGGGAAGCACAATTTTAAATAGCACTTTCTCTGGTTTTAGGCTATGGGAAGCACAATTCTTAAATAGCACTTACCCTGGTTTTAGGCTATGTGAAGCACTATTCTTAAATAGCACTTACCCTGGTTTTAGGCTATGTGAAGCACTATTCTTAAATAGCACTTTCCCTGGTTTTAGGCTATGGGAAGCACAATTCTTAAATAGCACTTTCTCTGGTTTCAGGCTATGGGAAGCACTATTCTTAAATAACACTTTCCCTGGTTTTAGGCTATGGGAAGCACTATTCTTAAATAGCACTTTCCCTGGTTTCAGGCTATAGGGAAGCACTATTCTTAAATAGCACTTTCCCTGGTTTTAGGCTATGGGAAGCACTATTCTTAAATAACACTTTCCCTGGTTTTAGGCTATGGGAAGCACTATTCTTAAATAGCACTTACCCTGGTTTTAGGCTATGGGAAGCACTATTCTTAAATAGCTCTTACCCTGGTTTCAGGCTATGGGAAGCACTATTCTTAAATAACACTTTCCCTGGTTTTAGGCTATGGGAAGCACTATTCTTAAATAGCACTTTCCCTGGTTTCAGGCTATGTGAAGCACTATTCTTAAATAGCACTTTCCCTGGTTTTAGGCTATGGGAAGCACTATTCTTAAATAACACTTTCCCTGGTTTTAGGCTATGGGAAGCACTATTCTTAAATAACACTTTCCCTGGTTTCAGGCTATGGGAAGCACTATTCTTAAATAGCACTTTCCCTGGTTTCAGGCTATGTGAAGCACTATTCTTAAATAGCACTTTACCCTGGTTTTAGGCTATGGGAAGCACTATTCTTAAATAGCACTTACCCTGGTTTTAGGCTATGGGAAGCACTAACATTCTTAAATAGCACTTTCCTGGTTTTAGGCTATAGGGAAGCACTATTCTTAAATAACACTTTCCCTGGTTTTAGGCTATGGGAAGCACTATTCTTAAATAGCACTTTCCCTGGTTTTAGGCTATGGGAAGCACTATTCTTAAATAACACTTTCCCTGGTTTTAGGCTATGGGAAGCACTATTCTTAAATAGCACTTTCCCTGGTTTAGGCTATGGGAAGCACTATTCTTAAATAACACTTTCCCCTGGTTTTAGGCTATGGGAAGCACTATTCTTAAATAACACTTTCCCTGGTTTTAGGCTATGGGGAAGCACTATTCTTAAATAGCACTTTCCCTGGTTTTAGGCTATGGGAAGCACTATTCTTAAATAACACTTTCCCTGGTTTTAGGCTATGGGAAGCACTATTCTTAAATAGCACTTCCCTGGTTACCCTGGTTTCAGGCTATGGAAGCACTATTCTTAAATAGCACTTTACCCTGGTTTCAGGCTATGGGAAGCACTATTCTTAAATAGCACTTACCCTGGTTTCAGGCTATGGGAAGCACTATTCTTAAATAGCACTTACCCTGGTTTTCAGGCTATGGGAAGCACTATTCTTAAATAGCACTTTCCCTGGTTTCAGGCTATAGGGAAGCACTATTCTTAAATAGCACTTAAACAGCACCCTGGTTTCAGGCTATGGGAAGCACTATTCTTAAATAACACTTTCCTGGTTTTAGGCTAAGGGAAGCACTTTTCTTAAATAGCACTTACCCTGGTTTCAGGCTAGGGAAGCACTATTCTTAAATAGCACTTTACCCTGGTTTTAGGCAGGCTTAAATAACACTTTACCCTGGTTTTAGGTATGGGAAGCACTATTCTTAAATACACTTCCCTGGTTTCAGGCTATGGGAAGCACTATTCTTAAATAGCACTTTCCTGGTTTTATGGGAAGCACTCATTCTTAAATAACACTTACCCTGGTTTTAGGCCATGGGAAGCACTATTCTTAAATAGCATAGGGAAGGGAAGCACTATTCTTAAATAGCACTTTCCCTGGTTTCAGGCTATAGGGAAGCACTATTCTTAAATAGCACTTTCCCTGGTTTTAGGCTATGGGAAGCACTATTCTTAAATAGCACTTACCCTGGTTTTAGGCTATAGGGAAGCACTATTCTTAAATAGCACTTTCCCTGGTTTTAGGCTATGGGAAGCACTATTCTTAAATAGCACTTACCCTGGTTTTAGGCTATGGGAAGCACTATTCTTAAATAACACTTTCCCTGGTTTTAGGCTATGGGAAGCACTATTCTTAAATAGCACTTACCCTGGTTTTAGGCTATAGGAAGCACTATTCTTAAATAGCACTTTCCTGGTTTCAGGCTATAGGAAGCACTATTCTTAAATAGCACTTACCCTGGTTTCAGGCTATAGGAAGCAATTCTTAAATAGCACTTACCCTGGTTTATATGGGAAGCACTATTCTTAAACAGCAAATAGCTAATTATTCTTAAATAGCACTTACCTGGTTTCCTGGTTTCAGGCTATAGCACTTACCCTGGAAGCACTATTCTTAAATAGCACTTTCCCTGGTTTCAGGCTATGTGAAGCACTATTCTTAAATAGCACTTTCCCTGGTTTCAGGCTTATAGGGAAGCACTATTCTTAAATAGCACTTTTCCTGGTTTCAGGCTATGGGAAGCACTATTCTTAAATAGCACTTTCCTGGTTTCAGGCTATGGGAAACACTATTCTTAAATAGCACTTTTCCCTGGTTTTAGGCTATGGGAAGCACTATTCTTAAATAGCACTTATCCTGGTTTTAGGCTATGGGAAGCACTATTCTTAAATAGCACTTACCCTGGTTTTAGGCTATGGGAAGCACTATTCTTAAATAGCACTTACCCTGGTTTTAGGCTATGGGAAGCACTTAAATAGCACTTACCCTGGTTTTAGGCTATGGAAGAAACACTATTCTTAAATAGCACTTTCCCTGGTTTTAGGCTATGGGAAGCACTATTCTTAAATAGCACTTACCCTGGTTTCAGGCTATAGGGAAGCACTATTCTTAAATAGCACTTACCCTGGTTTTAGGCCATGGGAAGCACAATTCTTAAATAGCACTTTCCCCTGGTTTCAGGCTATAGGGAAGCACTATTCTTAAATAGCACTTACCCTGGTTTCAGGCCATAGGGAAGCACTAATTCTTAAATTTACCCTGGTTTCAGGCTATGTGAAGCACTATTCTTAAATAGCACTTTCCCTGGTTTTAGGCTATGGGAAGCACAATTCTTAAATAGCACTTTCCTGGTTTCAGGCTATAGGGAAGCACTATTCTTAAATAGCACTTACCCTGGTTTTAGGCTATGGGAAGCACTATTCTTAAATAACACTTTCCCTGGTTTTAGGCTATGGGAAGCACTATTCTTAAATAGCACTTACCCTGGTTTCAGGCTATAGGGAAGCACTATTCTTAAATAGCTCTTACCCTGGTTTTAGGCTATGTGAAGCACTATTCTTAAATAGCACTTACCCTGGTTTCAGGCTATAGGGAAGCACTATTCTTAAATAGCACTTACCCTGGTTTTAGGCTATGTGAAGCACTATTCTTAAATAGCACTTACCCTGGTTTCAGGCTATAGGGAAGCACTATTCTTAAATAGCACTTACCCTGGTTTCAGGCTATAGGGAAGCACTATTCTTAAATAGCTCTTACCCTGGTTTTAGGCTATGTGAAGCACTATTCTTAAATAGCACTTACCCTGGTTTCAGGCTATAGGAAGCACTATTCTTAAATAGCACTTTCCTGGTTTCAGGCTATGTGAAGCACTATTCTTAAATAGCACTTTCCCTGGTTTTAGGCTATGGGAAGCACTATTCTTAAATAGCACTTTACCCTGGTTTCAGGCTATGTGAAGCACTATTCTTAAATAGCACTTTCCTGGTTTCAGGCTATGTGAAGCACTATTCTTAAATAGCACTTACCCTGGTTTCAGGCTATGTGAAGCACTATTCTTAAATAGCACTTTTCCTGGTTTCAGGCTATGTGAAGCACTATTCTTAAATAGCACTTTTCCTGGTTTCAGGCTATGTGAAGCACTATTCTTAAATAGCACTTACCCTGGTTTCAGGCTATAGGGAAGCACTATTCTTAAATAGCACTTTTCCTGGTTTCAGGCTATGGGAAGCACTATTCTTAAATAGCACTTACCCTGGTTTCAGGCTATGTGAAACACTATTCTTAAATAGCACTTTCCCTGGTTTCAGGCTATGTGAAGCACTATTCTTAAATAGCACTTACCCTGGTTTCAGGCTATGTGAAGCACTATTCTTAAATAGCACTTACCCTGGTTTCAGGCTATGTGAAGCACTATTCTTAAATAGCACTTTCCCTGGTTTTAGGCTATGGGAAGCACAATTCTTAAATAGCACTTTCTCTGGTTTTAGGCTATGTAAAACACTATTCTTAAATAGCTCTTACCCTGGTTTCAGGCTATGTGAAGCACTATTCTTAAATAGCACTTTCCCTGGTTTTAGGCTATGTGAAACACTATTCTTAAATAGCACTTTCCCTGGTTTCAGGCTATAGGGAAGCACTATTCTTAAATAGCACTTACCCTGGTTTCAGGCTATGTGAAGCACTATTCTTAAATAGCACTTACCCTGGTTTCAGGCTATGGGAAACACAATTCTTAAAAGCACTTTCCCTGGTTTAGCACATTCTTTAGCACTCTTCCCTGGTTTTAGGCTATGGGAAGTATTCTAAATAGCACTGGTTTTAGGCTGTAAAACACTATTCTTAAATAGCTCTTACCCTGGTTTCAGGCTATGTGAAGCACTATTCTTAAATAGCACTTTCCCTGGTTTTAGGCTATGTGAAACACTATTCTTAAATAGCACTTTCCCTGGTTTCAGGCTATAGGGAAGCACTATTCTTAAATAGCACTTACCCTGGTTTCAGGCTATGTGAAGCACTATTCTTAAATAGCACTTTCCCTGGTTTTAGGCTATGGGAAGCACAATTCTTAAATAGCACTTTCCCTGGTTTCAGGCTATAGGGAAGCACTATTCTTAAATAGCACTTACCCTGGTTTCAGGCTATAGGGAAGCACTATTCTTAAATAGCACTTACCCTGGTTTCAGGCTATGTGAAGCACTATTCTTAAATAGCACTTTCCCTGGTTTTAGGCTATGGGAAGCACAATTCTTAAATAGCACTTTCCCTGGTTTCAGGCTATAGGGAAGCACTATTCTTAAATAGCACTTACCCTGGTTTCAGGCTATGTGAAGCACTATTCTTAAATAGCACTTACCCTGGTTTCAGGCTATAGGGAAGCACTATTCTTAAATAGCACTTTTCCTGGTTTCAGGCTATGTGAAACACTATTCTTAAATAGCACTTTCCCTGGTTTCAGGCTATAGGGAAGCACTATTCTTAAATAGCACTTACCCTGGTTTCAGGCTATGTGAAGCACTATTCTTAAATAGCACTTACCCTGGTTTCAGGCTATGTGGAAGCACTATTCTTAAATAGCACTTTTCCTGGTTTCAGGCTATGTGAAACACTATTCTTAAATAGCACTTTCCTGGTTTCAGGCTATGTGAAGCACTATTCTTAAATAGCACTTACCCTGGTTTCAGGCTATGTGAAGCACTATTCTTAAATAGCACTTACCCTGGTTTCAGGCTATGTGAAGCACTATTCTTAAATAGCACTTTCCCTGGTTTCAGGCTATAGGGAAGCACTATTCTTAAATAGCACTTTTCCTGGTTTCAGGCTATGTGAAGCACTATTCTTAAATAGCACTTACCCTGGTTTCAGGCTATAGGGAAGCACTATTCTTAAATAGCACTTTTCCTGGTTTCAGGCTATGTGAAACACTATTCTTAAATAGCACTTTCCCTGGTTTCAGGCTATAGGGAAGCACTATTCTTAAATAGCACTTACCCTGGTTTCAGGCTATGTGAAGCACTATTCTTAAATAGCACTTACCCTGGTTTCAGGCTATAGGGAAGCACTATTCTTAAATAGCACTTTTCCTGGTTTCAGGCTATGTGAAACACTATTCTTAAATAGCACTTTCCCTGGTTTCAGGCTATGTGAAGCACTATTCTTAAATAGCACTTACCCTGGTTTCAGGCTATGTGAAGCACTATTCTTAAATAGCACTTACCCTGGTTTCAGGCTATGTGAAGCACTATTCTTAAATAGCACTTTCCCTGGTTTCAGGCTATGTGAAGCACTATTCTTAAATAGCACTTACCCTGGTTTCAGGCTATGTGAAGCACTATTCTTAAATAGCACTTACCCTGGTTTCAGGCTATGTGAAGCACTATTCTTAAATAGCACTTTCCCTGGTTTCAGGCTATAGGGAAGCACTATTCTTAAATAGCACTTTTCCTGGTTTCAGGCTATAGGAAGCACTATTCTTTAGCACTTACCCTGGTTTCAGGCTATGTGAAGCACTATTCTTAAATAGCACTTTCCCTGGTTTTAGGCTATGGGAAGCACAATTCTTAAATAGCACTTTCCCTGGTTTCAGGCTATAGGGAAGCACTATTCTTAAATAGCACTTACCCTGGTTTCAGGCTATAGGGAAGCACTATTCTTAAATAGCACTTACCCTGGTTTCAGGCTATGTGAAGCACTATTCTTAAATAGCACTTTCCCTGGTTTTAGGCTATGGGAAGCACAATTCTTAAATAGCACTTTCCCTGGTTTCAGGCTATAGGGAAGCACTATTCTTAAATAGCACTTACCCTGGTTTCAGGCTATGTGAAGCACTATTCTTAAATAGCACTTACCCTGGTTTCAGGCTATAGGGAAGCACTATTCTTAAATAGCACTTTTCCTGGTTTCAGGCTATGTGAAACACTATTCTTAAATAGCACTTTCCCTGGTTTCAGGCTATAGGAAGCACTATTCTTAAATAGCACTTACCCTGGTTTCAGGCTATGTGAAGCACTATTCTTAAATAGCACTTACCCTGGTTTCAGGCTAGGGAAGCACTATTCTTAAATAGCACTTTCCTGGTTTCAGGCTATGTGAAACACTATTCTTAAATAGCACTTTCCTGGTTTCAGGCTATGTGAAGCACTATTCTTAAATAGCACTTACCCTGGTTTCAGGCTATGTGAAGCACTATTCTTAAATAGCACTTACCCTGGTTTCAGGCTATGTGAAGCACTATTCTTAAATAGCACTTTCCCTGGTTTCAGCACTTACCCTATAGGGGAAGCACTATTCTTAAATAGCACTTTTCCTGGTTTCAGGCTATGTGAAGCACTATTCTTAAATAGCACTTTCCCTGGTTTCAGGCTATAGGGAAGCACTATTCTTAAATAGCACTTTCCTGGTTTCAGGCTATGTGAAGCACTATTCTTAAATAGCACTTACCCTGGTTTCAGGCTATGTGAAGCACTATTCTTAAATAGCACTTTCCCTGGTTTCAGGCTATAGGGAAGCACTATTCTTAAATAGCACTTTTCCTGGTTTCAGGCTATGTGAAGCACTATTCTTAAATAGCACTTTCCCTGGTTTCAGGCTATAGGGAAGCACTATTCTTAAATAGCACTTTCCCTGGTTTCAGGCTATGTGAAGCACTATTCTTAAATAGCACTTTTCCTGGTTTCAGGCTATGTGAAGCACTATTCTTAAATAGCACTTTCCCTGGTTTTAGGCTATGGAAGCACTATTCTTAAATAGCACTTTTCCTGGTTTCAGGCTATGTGAAGCACTATTCTTAAATAGCACTTTCCCTGGTTTTAGGCTATGGGAAGCACTATTCTTAAATAGCACTTTTCCTGGTTTCAGGCTATGTGAAGCACTATTCTTAAATAGCACTTTCCCTGGTTTCAGGCTATGTGAAGCACTATTCTTAAATAGCACTTTCCCTGGTTTCAGGCTATGTGAAGCACTATTCTTAAATAGCACTTACCCTGGTTTCAGGCTATGTGAAGCACTATTCTTAAATAGCACTTTACCCTGGTTTCAGGCTATGGGAAGCACTATTCTTAAATAGCACTTTCCCTGGTTTTAGGCTATGGGAAGCACAATTCTTAAATAGCACTTTTCCTGGTTTCAGGCTATGTGAAGCACTATTCTTAAATAGCACTTACCCTGGTTTCAGGCTATGTGAAGCACTATTCTTAAATAGCACTTTCCTGGTTTCAGGCTATGTGAAGCACTATTCTTAAATAGCACTTACCCTGGTTTCAGGCTATGTGAAGCACTATTCTTAAATAGCACTTTCCCTGGTTTTAGGCTATGGGAAGCACTATTCTTAAATAGCACTTTTCCTGGTTTCAGGCTATGTGAAGCACTATTCTTAAATAGCACTTTCCCTGGTTTTAGGCTATGGGAAGCACTATTCTTAAATAGCACTTTCCCTGGTTTCAGGCTATGTGAAGCACTATTCTTAAATAGCACTTACCCTGGTTTCAGGCTATGTGAAGCACTATTCTTAAATAGCACTTTCCCTGGTTTCAGGCTATGTGAAGCACTATTCTTAAATAGCACTTACCTTGGTTTCAGGCTATGTGAAGCACTATTCTTAAATAGCACTTACCCTGGTTTCAGGCTATGGGAAGCACTATTCTTAAATAGCACTTTCCCTGGTTTTAGGCTATGGGAAGCACAATTCTTAAATAGCACTTTTCCTGGTTTCAGGCTATGTGAAGCACTATTCTTAAATAGCACTTACCCTGGTTTCAGGCTATGTGAAGCACTATTCTTAAATAGCACTTTCCTGGTTTCAGGCTATGTGAAGCACTATTCTTAAATAGCACTTTCCTGGTTTCAGGCTATGTGAAGCACTATTCTTAAATAGCACTTTCCCTGGTTTCAGGCTATGTGAAGCACTATTCTTAAATAGCACTTACCCTGGTTTCAGGCTATGTGAAGCACTATTCTTAAATAGCACTTTTCCTGGTTTCAGGCTATGTGAAGCACTATTCTTAAATAGCACTTACCCTGGTTTCAGGCTATGTGAAGCACTATTCTTAAATAGCACTTTCCTGGTTTTAGGCTATGGGAAGCACTATTCTTAAATAGCACTTTTCCTGGTTTCAGGCTATGTGAAGCACTATTCTTAAATAGCACTTACCCTGGTTTCAGGCTATGTGAAGCACTATTCTTAAATAGCACTTTCCTGGTTTTAGGCTATGGGAAGCACTATTCTTAAATAGCACTTTCCTGGTTTCAGGCTATGTGAAGCACTATTCTTAAATAGCACTTTCCTGGTTTTAGGCTATGGGAAGCACTATTCTTAAATAGCACTTTCCCTGGTTTCAGGCTATGTGAAGCACTATTCTTAAATAGCACTTACCCTGGTTTCAGGCTATGTGAAGCACTATTCTTAAATAGCACTTTCCCTGGTTTCAGGCTATGTGAAGCACTATTCTTAAATAGCACTTACCCTGGTTTCAGGCTATGTGAAGCACTATTCTTAAATAGCACTTACCCTGGTTTCAGGCTATGGGAAGCACTATTCTTAAATAGCACTTTCCCTGGTTTTAGGCTATGGGAAGCACAATTCTTAAATAGCACTTTTCCTGGTTTCAGGCTATGTGAAGCACTATTCTTAAATAGCACTTACCCTGGTTTCAGGCTATGTGAAGCACTATTCTTAAATAGCACTTTCCCTGGTTTCAGGCTATGTGAAGCACTATTCTTAAATAGCACTTTCCCTGGTTTCAGGCTATGTGAAGCACTATTCTTAAATAGCACTTTCCCTGGTTTCAGGCTATGTGAAGCACTATTCTTAAATAGCACTTACCCTGGTTTCAGGCTATGTGAAGCACTATTCTTAAATAGCACTTTTCCTGGTTTCAGGCTATGTGAAGCACTATTCTTAAATAGCACTTTCCCTGGTTTCAGGCTATGGGAAGCACTATTCTTAAATAGCACTTACCCTGGTTTCAGGCTATGGGAAGCACTATTCTTAAATAGCACTTACCCTGGTTTCAGGCTATGTGAAGCACTATTCTTAAATAGCACTTTTCCTGGTTTCAGGCTATGTGAAGCACTATTCTTAAATAGCACTTTCCCTGGTTTCAGGCTATGGGAAGCACAATTCTTAAATAGCACTTTTCCTGGTTTCAGGCTATGGGAAGCACTATTCTTAAATAGCACTTACCCTGGTTTCAGGCTATGTGAAGCACTATTCTTAAATAGCACTTTTCCTGGTTTCAGGCTATGTGAAGCACTATTCTTAAATAGCACTTTTCCTGGTTTCAGGCTATGGGAAGCACTATTCTTAAATAGCACTTTCCCTGGTTTCAGGCTATAGGGAAGCACTATTCTTAAATAGCACTTTTCCTGGTTTCAGGCTATGTGAAGCACTATTCTTAAATAGCACTTTCCCTGGTTTCAGGCTATGTGAAGCACTATTCTTAAATAGCACTTTCCCTGGTTTCAGGCTATGGGAAGCACAATTCTTAAATAGCACTTTCCCTGGTTTCAGGCTATAGGGAAGCACTATTCTTAAATAGCACTTTTCCTGGTTTCAGGCTATGTGAAGCACTATTCTTAAATAGCACTTTCCCTGGTTTCAGGCTATGTGAAGCACTATTCTTAAATAGCACTTACCCTGGTTTCAGGCTATGGGAAGCACTATTCTTAAATAGCACTTACCCTGGTTTCAGGCTATGTGAAGCACTATTCTTAAATAGCACTTTTCCTGGTTTCAGGCTATGTGAAGCACTATTCTTAAATAGCACTTTTCCTGGTTTCAGGCTATGTGAAGCACTATTCTTAAATAGCACTTTTCCTGGTTTCAGGCTATGTGAAGCACTATTCTTAAATAGCACTTTCCCTGGTTTCAGGCTATGGGAAGCACTATTCTTAAATAGCACTTACCCTGGTTTCAGGCTATGGGAAGCACTATTCTTAAATAGCACTTACCCTGGTTTCAGGCTATGTGAAGCACTATTCTTAAATAGCACTTTCCTGGTTTCAGGCTATGTGAAGCACTATTCTTAAATAGCACTTTCCTGGTTTCAGGCTATGTGAAGCACTATTCTTAAATAGCACTTTCCTGGTTTCAGGCTATAGGAAGCACTATTCTTAAATAGCACTTACCCTGGTTTCAGGCTATGTGAAACACTATTCTTAAATAGCACTTTCCCTGGTTTCAGGCTATGTGAAGCACTATTCTTAAATAACACTTTCCCTGGTTTCAGGCTATAGGGAAGCACTATTCTTAAATAGCACTTACCCTGGTTTCAGGCTATGTGAAACACTATTCTTAAATAGCACTTTCCCTGGTTTCAGGCTATGTGAAGCACTATTCTTAAATAACACTTTCCCTGGTTTTAGGCTATGGGAAGCACAATTCTTAAATAGCTCTTTCCCTGGTTTCAGGCTATAGGGAAGCACTATTCTTAAATAGCACTTACCCTGGTTTCAGGCTATGTGAAGCACTATTCTTAAATAGCACTTCCCTGGTTTCAGGCTATAGGAAGCACTATTCTTAAATAGCACTTTCCCTGGTTTCAGGCTATGTGAAGCACTATTCTTAAATAGCACTTTCCCTGGTTTCAGGCTATAGGGAAGCACTATTCTTAAATAGCACTTCCCTGGTTTCAGGCTATAGGGAAGCACTATTCTTAAATAGCACTTACCCTGGTTTCAGGCTATGTGAAGCACTATTCTTAAATAGCACTTTCCCTGGTTTCAGGCTATAGGAAGCACTATTCTTAAATAGCACTTTCCCCTGGTTTCAGGCTATGTGAAGCACTATTCTTAAATAGCACTTACCCTGGTTTCAGGCTATGTGAAGCACTATTCTTAAATAGCACTTACCCTGGTTTCAGGCTATAGGGAAGCACTATTCTTAAATAGCACTTTTCCTGGTTTCACGCTATGTGAAGCACTATTCTTAAATAGCACTTTCCCTGGTTTCAGGCTATAGGGAAGCACTATTCTTAAATAGCACTTTTCCTGGTTTCAGGCTATGGGAAGCACTATTCTTAAATAGCACTTTCCCTGGTTTCAGGCTATAGGGAAGCACTATTCTTAAATAGCACTTACCCTGGTTTCAGGCTATAGGGAAGCACTATTCTTAAATAGCACTTTTCCTGGTTTCAGGCTATGTGAAACACTATTCTTAAATAGCACTTTTCCTGGTTTCAGGCTATGTGAAGCACTATTCTTAAATAGCACTTTTCCTGGTTTCAGGCTATGTGAAGCACTATTCTTAAATAGCACTTACCCTGGTTTCAGGCTATGTGAAGCACTATTCTTAAATAGCACTTACCCTGGTTTCAGGCTATAGGAAGCACTATTCTTAAATAGCACTTACCCTGGTTTCAGGCTATGTGAAGCACTATTCTTAAATAGCACTTTCCCTGGTTTCAGGCTATAGGGAAGCACTATTCTTAAATAGCACTTACCCTGGTTTCAGGCTATGTGAAGCACTATTCTTAAATAGCACTTTCCCTGGTTTCAGGCTATAGGGAAGCACTATTCTTAAATAGCACTTTCCCTGGTTTCAGGCTATGTGAAGCACTATTCTTAAATAGCACTTACCCTGGTTTCAGGCTATGTGAAGCACTATTCTTAAATAGCACTTACCCTGGTTTCAGGCTATAGGGAAGCACTATTCTTAAATAGCACTTTTCCTGGTTTCAGGCTATGTGAAGCACTATTCTTAAATAGCACTTTCCCTGGTTTCAGGCTATAGGGAAGCACTATTCTTAAATAGCACTTTTCCTGGTTTCAGGCTATGGGAAGCACTATTCTTAAATAGCACTTTCCCTGGTTTCAGGCTATAGGAAGCACTATTCTTAAATAGCACTTACCCTGGTTTCAGGCTATAGGGAAGCACTATTCTTAAATAGCACTTTTCCTGGTTTCAGGCTATGTGAAACACTATTCTTAAATAGCACTTTTCCTGGTTTCAGGCTATGTGAAGCACTATTCTTAAATAGCACTTTTCCTGGTTTCAGGCTATGTGAAGCACTATTCTTAAATAGCACTTACCCTGGTTTCAGGCTATGTGAAGCACTATTCTTAAATAGCACTTACCCTGGTTTCAGGCTATAGGGAAGCACTATTCTTAAATAGCACTTACCCTGGTTTCAGGCTATGTGAAGCACTATTCTTAAATAGCACTTTTCCTGGTTTCAGGCTATGTGAAGCACTATTCTTAAATAGCACTTACCTTGGTTTCAGGCTATGGGAAGCACAATTCTTAAATAGCACTTTCCCTGGTTTCAGGCTATAGGGAAGCACTATTCTTAAATAGCACTTTCCCTGGTTTTAGGCTATGGGAAGCACTATTCTTAAATAGCACTTACCCTGGTTTTAGGCTATGTGAAGCACTATTCTTAAATAGCACTTACCCTGGTTTCAGGCTATGTGAAGCACTATTCTTAAATAGCACTTACCCTGGTTTCAGGCTATGTGAAGCACTATTCTTAAATAGCACTTTCCCTGGTTTCAGGCTATGGGAAGCACTATTCTTAAATAGCACTTTCCCTGGTTTCAGGCTATGTGAAACACTATTCTTAAATAGCACTTTCCCTGGTTTTAGGCTATGTGAAGCACTATTCTTAAATAGCACTTACCCTGGTTTCAGGCTATGTGAAGCACTATTCTTAAATAGCACTTACCCTGGTTTTAGGCTATGGGAAGCACAATTCTTAAATAGCACTTTTCCTGGTTTCAGGCTATGTGAAGCACTATTCTTAAATAACACTTTCCCTGGTTTCAGGCTATAGGGAAGCACTATTCTTAAATAGCACTTTCCCTGGTTTCAGGCTATGTGAAGCACTATTCTTAAATAGCACTTACCCTGGTTTCAGGCTATGTGAAACACTATTCTTAAATAGCACTTTCCCTGGTTTCAGGCTATGTGAAACACTATTCTTAAATAGCACTTTCCCTGGTTTCAGGCTATGTGAAGCACTATTCTTAAATAGCACTTACCCTGGTTTCAGGCTATAGGGAAGCACTATTCTTAAATAGCACTTTCCCTGGTTTCAGGCTATAGGGAAGCACTATTCTTAAATAGCACTTTCCCTGGTTTCAGGCTATAGGGAAGCACTATTCTTAAATAGCACTTACCCTGGTTTTAGGCTATGTGAAGCACTATTCTTAAATAGCACTTACCCTGGTTTCAGGCTATGTGAAGCACTATTCTTAAATAGCACTTACCCTGGTTTCAGGCTATGTGAAGCACTATTCTTAAATAGCACTTACCCTGGTTTCAGGCTATGTGAAACACTATTCTTAAATAGCACTTTCCCTGGTTTCAGGCTATGTGAAACACTATTCTTAAATAGCACTTTCCCTGGTTTCAGGCTATGTGAAACACTATTCTTAAATAGCACTTTTCCTGGTTTCAGGCTATGTGAAGCACTATTCTTAAATAGCACTTACCCTGGTTTCAGGCTATAGGGAAGCACTATTCTTAAATAGCACTTTCCCTGGTTTCAGGCTATAGGGAAGCACTATTCTTAAATAGCACTTTCCCTGGTTTCAGGCTATGTGAAGCACTATTCTTAAATAGCACTTTCCCTGGTTTCAGGCTATGTGAAGCACTATTCTTAAATAGCACTTACCCTGGTTTCAGGCTATGTGAAACACTATTCTTAAATAGCACTTTCCCTGGTTTCAGGCTATGTGAAGCACTATTCTTAAATAGCACTTACCCTGGTTTCAGGCTATGTGAAGCACTATTCTTAAATAGCACTTTCCCTGGTTTCAGGCTATAGGGAAGCACTATTCTTAAATAGCACTTACCCTGGTTTCAGGCTATAGGGAAGCACTATTCTTAAATAGCACTTTCCCTGGTTTTAGGCTATGTGAAGCACTATTCTTAAATAGCACTTTCCCTGGTTTCAGGCTATGTGAAGCACTATTCTTAAATAGCACTTTCCCTGGTTTCAGGCTATGTGAAACACTATTCTTAAATAGCACTTTCCCTGGTTTTAGGCTATGGGAAGCACTATTCTTAAATAGCACTTTCCCTGGTTTTAGGCTATGGGAAGCACTATTCTTAAATAGCACTTTCCCTGGTTTCAGGCTATAGGGAAGCACTATTCTTAAATAGCACTTACCCTGGTTTCAGGCTATAGGGAAGCACTATTCTTAAATAGCACTTTCTCTGGTTTTAGGCTATGTGAAGCACTATTCTTAAATAGCACTTTTCCTGGTTTCAGGCTATGTGAAGCACTATTCTTAAATAGCACTTTCCCTGGTTTCAGGCTATGTGAAACACTATTCTTAAATAGCACTTTCCCTGGTTTCAGGCTATAGGAAGCACTATTCTTAAATAGCACTTTCCCTGGTTTCAGGCTATAGGAAGCACTATTCTTAAATAGCACTTACCCTGGTTTCAGGCTATGTGAAGCACTATTCTTAAATAGCACTTTCCCTGGTTTCAGGCTATAGGGAAGCACTATTCTTAAATAGCACTTTCCCTGGTTTCAGGCTATAGGGAAGCACTATTCTTAAATAGCACTTTCCCTGGTTTCAGGCTATAGGGAAGCACTATTCTTAAATAGCACTTACCCTGGTTTCAGGCTATGTGAAGCACTATTCTTAAATAGCACTTACCCTGGTTTCAGGCTATGTGAAGCACTATTCTTAAATAGCACTTTCCCTGGTTTCAGGCTATAGGGAAGCACTATTCTTAAATAGCACTTTCCCTGGTTTCAGGCTATAGGGAAGCACTATTCTTAAATAGCTCTTACCCTGGTTTCAGGCTATGTGAAACACTATTCTTAAATAGCACTTACCCTGGTTTCAGGCTATAGGGAAGCACTATTCTTAAATAGCACTTTCCTGGTTTCAGGCTATAGGGAAGCACTATTCTTAAATAGCTCTTACCCTGGTTTCAGGCTATGTGAAACACTATTCTTAAATAGCACTTACCCTGGTTTCAGGCTATAGGGAAGCACTATTCTTAAATAGCACTTTCCCTGGTTTCAGGCTATGTGAAGCACTATTCTTAAATAGCACTTTCCCTGGTTTCAGGCTATGTGAAGCACTATTCTTAAATAGCACTTTCCCTGGTTTCAGGCTATGTGAAACACTATTCTTAAATAGCACTTTCCCTGGTTTCAGGCTATGGGAAGCACTATTCTTAAATAGCACTTTCCCTGGTTTCAGGCTATGGGAAGCACTATTCTTAAATAGCACTTTCCCTGGTTTCAGGCTATGGGAAGCACTATTCTTAAATAGCACTTTCCCTGGTTTCAGGCTATGTGAAACACTATTCTTAAATAGCACTTTCCCTGGTTTCAGGCTATGGGAAGCACTATTCTTAAATAGCACTTTCCTGGTTTCAGGCTATGTGAAACACTATTCTTAAATAGCACTTTCCTGGTTTCAGGCTATGGGAAGCACTATTCTTAAATAGCACTTTCCTGGTTTCAGGCTATGGGAAGCACTATTCTTAAATAGCACTTTCCCTGGTTTCAGGCTATGTGAAGCACTATTCTTAAATAGCACTTTCCCTGGTTTCAGGCTATGGGAAGCACTATTCTTAAATAGCACTTTCCCTGGTTTCAGGCTATGGGAAGCACTATTCTTAAATAGCACTTTCCCTGGTTTCAGGCTATAGGAAGCACTATTTTTAAATAGCACTTTCCTTGGTTTCAGGCTATGGGAAGCACTATTCTTAAATAGCACTTTCCCTGGTTTCAGGCTATGGGAAGCACTATTCTTAAATAGCACTTACCCTGGTTTCAGGCTATAGGGAAGCACTATTCTTAAATAGCACTTTCCCTGGTTTCAGGCTATGGGAAGTACTATTCTTAAATAGCACTTTCCCTGGTTTCAGGCTATAGGGAAGCACTATTCTTAAATAACACTTTCCCTGGTTTCAGGCTATGGGAAGCACTATTCTGAAATAGCACTTACCCTGGTTTCAGGCTATGGGAAGCACTATTCTTAAAAAAGAACTTTCCCTGGTTTAGGGATATGGGAAGCACTATTCTTAAATAGCACTTTCCTTGGTTTCAGGCTATGGGAAGCACTATTCTGAAATAGCACTTTCCCTGGTTTCAGGCTATGGGAAGCACTATTCTGAAATAGCACTTTCCCTGGTTTCAAGCTATGGGAAGTAATATTCTTCATAAATAGCACTTTCCCTGGTTTCAGGATATGGGAAGCACTTTTCTAAAATATCACTTTTTCTGGTTTCAGCAACAACAAGGCAATAAATTGAAAGAATAACAAGCAGTCACATAACAAGTTCTGCTTAAATCAGCACATTAAAGCTTTGTTCAATCACAACTCATAATATGCAAAATGTTTTTCTAACATTTTCTTCTAAAAATAGAAAGATGTTTAAAATGGGCCATAACTGTAGGCATTCAAACCTTTGAAGATCGCATACAAAATTTAAACAAATACAGTCTCCACAATTCAGCTGAAAGAGTAAAGACGGACAGGATTTGTGATTTTTATTTCTCCATACACAACTTCATTCAAATTAAATCACTATATATTTTCCAGATAAATAATGAACAAGTATAATAGCAAACCAATTGAGTCACCATTGTCTCCAGAATGTGAGGATTTGTGGTTTTGTTACCAAGAAAGAAGTATTGTTCAACTGAAGTTTGAGACAGAATCAGAGTGTTTTTGTTTCTCTATATCGAATTTAATCATTTCCTTCTTCTCATATATCAATGTTGAATAACCACATATAGTACGTTCTTAATTTCTGCAAGGTATTAAAGAATATAGGCTTATGTACTTTCATGTTGATCACCATGATTTGGGAAAGGAAGATTGGATCTCATCAGATATTGGAAACCAAATTTTTTAAATTAAGAAATTCAAAGAAGAAGCTACCTTACACAAATTATTCAAATGTAATCATTGTAAATAACGCTGTCTGGATACAAAGAGTTTTCCTGTAGAGAATACAATGATCATACCTACAAAATATATTCATATAAGCAAAATATATCATGAGGAAAAATGAACATTTAGCCATTAATTTTTGTTTCTTTCTTTTTGCTTATATAATAGCATCTGGAAACTTAGGAGAAAGTGGTAACCAGAACATCAATGATGTTGAAGCTCAACTTTATCACAAAAATGTTCTAAAGAGTAGAAAAGATAATATCAAAGGAAGTTAAGGGTAAGTTGCCATTTTAAAGGCAAGTTTTGCAAACAAAAATATATTTATGGTCTACTGTCGTTTAATAGTATTTTTTAAGCAATTTATTCTTTTCAATATTCCCATTGATGATACTCTAACATTGTATATCCTTTCTTTTAATTAGTTTGTCTAAAAATGTGCCAATTGTATGATGTGAAACCAAGGATGTATGAACACATCCTTGGTGAAACTAAACAATAAGCAAGGCTTTTACACATGTCTATTTATGAGGCTGTGCCCCCAATCCAAAAGACACAAGTTATTTTCCATTAAAATGTGTCAATTCAGCTGAAGGCAGCTGATGTCAAATCAAAGCTTGTTTGGTCTTTATCTGTCTGCACATGTCTCAGCTAAAAATAATAAATTCCCTCCAGAAAAGAGAAACCTCTGGAATTGGGGATTGTCCCCCTGGATTCACAGGAAGTATACTTCATTCCCTTCACAACACTTTTTCAGAGAAAACAATACTTATATATTTCATACTGACAATACTTGTCTTACTATTTAACTGGCATTTTTATTTTTTTGGCTAAAAGCAGTTTACTTTCCTTAAGATAGGGAACAATCCATAGAACTTCAGGGGACTTTCCCAATGGAATGCAAGGAAGTACACTTCAGGCCCCTCCAGCAATAATTGTTATAAATAAGAATATTTTCAACATTCATAATTTAACAAGCTCTATCTAAGGTTGCATCTTCATTTTTGTTGTTAAATTTCCTCAAATAAAGGATAAATCCATTCTTTTTTTATATCTGGGGGGGAAGGGGAAAGGGGAAGGGGGGAGGGGAAGGGGGTGTCCTTCCTAAAAATTACCAGGAGAAAGAAGCTTTAGTCCCCCCCTCCTTTTAGAAGATTACAGTATTTAATTTAAAATTTCAACTTAAAAAGCAAAAAGGTATCATAAATCAATACATGTTTTGTCATTTGCAATACCTATGTGTATACCTTAGATTGAAGAAACTCAAGCCACAAAAAACTTAAACAGTTTGCACATGTACTCTGCAACAAGAAGACAAGTCACTCAGGCAAAGATAACAGGTGAGGGTAATTAACAGGGATAGTATTCCATGCTGTCCATGCAACAGAGGATATTGTGCACTGTAGTGTGAACAAAGTGCCACCTTATCATTTCTCTGGTGTGAGTTTCTGGTGTGAGTCAGCTCTATGCAATTATTTACACATCAGCACATATTTTCCAGTTTTGAATGCAGATTTTCATGTTTGTTTGTTTGTTTGTTTGATGATGGCTTAACGGCACCACAACAACTAAGGTCAAATTGTGCCTGAGAGGTCAGATCATTCTAGAGGTAGAAAGTAAAGGAAACAAGGGGAGAATGAGAGAAATTTAAGGACAAAAGGTCAGAAAGCTGTGATCGTGAGGGGAGGTGCATGGTTGAAACAAAAACAAAGTAGAGAGGGAGTGGAAGAGGAGAATTAAATATGGTCGTAGAAGGAGGCATGATGAAGGAAGGAGATAATTTTATCTGGAGGATTTTTCTGGAAGAACTCAGCAATTGAGTTGTAGGGAGCGAGGGAAGCTCTGGGAAAATTGTACAGGGGGAAGGTTGTACAGGGGGCAAGCAAGGAGAACGTGATGGATTGTGAGGGTGCAATGGCAATTGTTGCAGAGGGGTTGGGGGAGCCAATAAGGAGGTGGGAGTGGGTGAGATGAGTGTGACCAATTCTGAGACAGGTAATATGAGCGTTGTCAATACGAGAGAGGTTGTTGATGGTGGCTTTGATCGGAATTGTGGGCTGGATGACATGGAGTTTGTTATCAATTTGGAACTTCCATGAGGTTTGCCAACGGTCGCGAACAAGGGAAGCGATAAGCGGTTTGATGTCAGAGAAGGTTTTGGGAAAAGGGGCAGGAAGGAGGGTGAGGGCAAGCTTAGCGGCTGCATCAGCCCTGTTATTACGCGGGATGCCAACATGGCTGGGTATCCAGAAAAAAATAATACTTTTCCTGCAGAGGGTGGGAGAAAGGAGTTTGCGGAGGAGGAGGTGGCATGTGAGGTTATTCCATTTAGATTGAGTAAAGAAGTAAGAACAGCCTTTGAGTCGGAGAAAATAACAAAGTGGCTGAGCAGGGAGTACTCAATAAAGTTGAGGGAAAGGAGAATGGCCTTAGCCTTGGCTGAAAAGATGGATGAGCAGTCGGGAAGTCTGCTACTGAGGGTGATGTCTTGGATGACTGCAGCAGCAGCTGTCTTGTTGCCCTCCTTGGAGCCATCAGTATAGATGGAGGTGTAATTTGAGAGTTGGTCTTTGACTTGGCTGTGGAGATTGATGAAGAGATTAGGATGGGTTTGAACTTTGTGATGAGTGGAGAGGCCCAGGTGGACAGAAGGGAGGGGGGTGGCCCAAGGAGGAAAAGTGGGCCAGGAGAAGGTGCCGAGAGTGGCGGGGTTGATGCGAGATGGAAGAGGTCTGATTTAATGCGTAAGCTGAAGGGAGGGGATAGGGTTTTAGTCCTATCAAAGAGGGTGGAGAAATTGGGGTACCTAATGAGGTTGTAAACAGGGTTCTGGGTGTTGGTGAGGACCCTAAAAGCAGAGGATAGGCTGAGCTTTCTACATCATCTACATCACCCCGTGTGCAGATTTTCATGCTCTTTAAGACTGCCAAATTTTAGAAGTTTTTAGTCAAAAACCTTTGACAAGATACATTTCAAAATTGGGAGATGAAAGTTAACAGAAAAGTTCTCATTTTATAACCTCAACTTCGTTGAGCTAAAAAGTATCAGAAGCTTGTAGTAAAACATCTTGGAACAAAGAATCAGCATCACAAGGACAGCACATATATTTATCACAATTTTCAAAAGCTGCTACATGCACCCAAATTTGAAAGGAAAAAAAAAAAAAAAAAAATCTTTTTTATGATTTCTTCATTTGTCTGTTATTGATGGTTTAATGAAAAGGGTTTGAGTAATCTACCTGTAATACACAACAGAAAAAAATATAATACCATCTTGAAATTAAATTGCACTTAACTGATGAATACTAAAATTGTTGCTAAGGTTACCTATTGTTCAACCAATAAAGCCAATATTGGGAAGTGATTTCCAATTCTTTTCAAATGCTCTGACAATAAAACCCTAATCATTTTGACTATTAATGTTATTCTTCATGCATTTCCCACACAAGTGAGTCTTTCTATAAAATTGTATGGCCATAATAGAAACATCAGAAATGAAAAATGTGAATAAAAGAAGTGAGTGAAAGTGATATTGTGTAAAATTAAAGGGAATGAACTACTTCTCTATTGATCAATTTGAGTGAGACAGAGATTGCTTCCACTACAATACTGTACATATTTATTCAAAACAGAGGCATAGGAAGTGAGGAACTTGCAATGCAAACTGCTCCCAGCTCCGCCCCCCAGAGGAATTCACCTTCCCATTTACATGACCTTTTCCCAGTTGGCACGTAAAATTGGGAAATTATAAACATAAATTTGAAGAAAATAAAATTGTAAAAATATTGACAAGTTTGGTAAAATTGTTTCTAATTTTATAAAAATCTCCCTGAAAATAAAAGAATATTTCCCAAAAATCAGAGAAAATTACCCAAAAATGAAGAATATTTCCTAAAATTTAAGGAAAACTTCGGAAAAACTGAAGATTTTTAACTAATTAGCAGCAAACATTTGATGGAAACTTAAATTTACTAGTACAATTTTTCCAGGGGTTCTTGTCCCCCTCAAAGGTGACCCGTTCCTAGATGCCCCTGATTCAGAAAAGTATAATAGCGCTTAAAGGAGACAAAGTCTAACATAATCCTTATTTCATTTAATAGAATGAAAATAACAAATGTACTGACCAAGTTTCATAACTGCGAAGCAATCTAATATATTTTTTTGTAATTATTGAAAACTTTATTACTACTACCATGGGAGCTGCCATTTTGATTTCAAAACATAAAGATTATGTCACCAGGATGTTGGAATGCTTTAAAATTCTTTATAATCTATCTCAAGTTTTCTAGCTAATTAAAAATTGTTTTTCTCTTGTATGGGTCAAGGAAATTTTGGGGTACTCATGAAATTATCAAAACATGCTGTTAAAACTTTGTGTCACATCATTTTGGAATAAAAACTTTAATCACATTTATATAGAAATACATTATAATCCTTATGTTCCTAAAAGGGTGTTTCAGCTTATGTCAAGAGGTCACATGACTTTGTTTAACATCACCATTTTGTCTGTCAAAAACACTGTCGTCTGAGTGTCAGGCTGTACATGTGATTAGACTTATAAACGTTTGCATGTTGTTAAAGAAGATTATTTTTTGCAAGATAATTATGCTGGATTATTGCTGTGCCGTTGCTTGCATTAACAGATGTGTGCGGGGGAATAAAAAGACATTTTCTCGATTTCCATTTGATCCTGATCGCCCGAAGTGGGTTTTTGCATGATGGATTTCAGACATGATGGCTTTCAACCTTGTACTTTGGCTCAGCATTAACACTCAGCTTTAACGGTACTCTTCATATACCTGGTGAGTATTTAAAACTTAAGAAAACTATGAAGAAAAATCGAAAGCGAACAAAAACTAATGAGTAAAATCCGCTGAACTGGTACTGGTATAGTTAGTATGTTTGTTGTACATGTGATGTGAGTAGGTCGTGTTAAGACGCGTGAAATGCAACAATGCCGCTGTCCTGAAAAATGGAATCCAGTTGAGTTATGAGTCACCTGATGAAATCTCTCTAATGGAGAAATTATGTCATCATGTACAATATTTTAATACAGAATTGAACAAAATGGCAGCCCCCATACGTCAATTTCAAACTGATTAACTTGAGATAGGAATGCGATTTTGACAAGCTCTGTTTGGCAGTTGGTTAAGATTGGTATCCTCTATCATATGAAATAATGATTGTACATTTACAATGTAACCAATGAATGTAACTTAACATTTGGACCTACCCTATTTTCATCAATACAAATAGTACTGTGGTACATAAAACATGTCAACATTTGAACTGCAGTCTTTACTTATTGAAAGCTCAAATCATCCTCAGTCAAAACAAGCACTCGTCTAAAATGTTAGGTGTATTATTTTGAGTCTCTAGAATATTCTGACCCACATTTGGTTCATGTGATGGTACAACCTTTAATGTAAATATTTATATAAACTGTAATTGCATACTTTTCAGCAACACATGAATCAACCAGAATTTTAGCACTCTGTAGAGTGCATACTCCACCCTTTGCAATTCCAACATGCCTAAATAATTTTGTAGTTCATTTAATCTCCATACCCAATACAATCTACCTTAGAAATTCCAGGCCCACCAAGTTTTATCCCCCAAAAATCTCTTTCTCACTTTTGATCTGTATTAATCATTTGCATGCTGAACACTTTAATAGGATTATCTTCTGACTGATTTCTTCCAAGGCCATATCAATGTTTTCAGTTTTATTCAGGCTAAGCATTCATTGTTTGAGTTCCTTTCAGGTAAGATTCAAGTTCCATCATTTTCCACTCTTTGATACCATGCAGAGACCACTTGATTTGATCTGTTTTGAATGCAGAAAATTGATTGTTTGGATTTCCTTTCAGGGCAAGAACTAATTGTTCAGCACATTCCATTAGGAAGTTTCAACGAAGTTTCTAGACCTCACGCTAAACCCATATTTCCTTGTTTTAATATTTCAATGACTTCTTCCCTATATAAGCAGTAATAACACCACACACCAAATTAAATTAAAATGCAATCATCAGTTCTTGAGATATGTTGATGACAGACAATTCAATATACAACATCCCCACCCCCCTCCTTCCTGCCCTTCCCTTGCACCAATATGCCCCACTTTCAGGTAGGAACTTAAAACATTCAATAAATAGTTTTAAGAAAAATGTCATGCCGTTGATTATTTGATGCCTTGACATGCTTTGATTTACGATGTGCATCAGTTACAAAATTGTGCTCAGGTGGCCCATCAAGCTGCTGCTGAGGTGTCTTCCCCAGGATTTCTTGAGACCCACATCCCCAACCATAAGTGGATTTGACCCCCCTAAAATAGGGGGGGGGGTTTATAAAATACAAAATATATAAATATGGAAAAAGTGCAGGGGAGGGGGAGGGAATGCCTATGTCCTGCCTATATTCCTATGTCCCAGCCTATCCCCTCTTCTATGAGATTTGTGGTCATGTACCCTTATGATGGGTATGTCAAGGAGAGGTGGACAGGTGTCACATAATCCCTAAGTAATAAAAGGTGAAGCAAATGAGATCCAAGATCGCACAATTCCTGGTGCTGAAATATGTACAGCAACGTCGGCAAGGCAAAATAATTGTTTGAAGAAAAAACAATCGATTTGCATTACCCTAATTGCAGTTGCTTTATAAGTGGACTAAAGAAATGAAGATATCCCTCTGCCTAAAACAGCTGTTTCTACGAATAAAGAAATACAAATCCCACTATGTCATATATAAATCCCAATTTCATATATTTGGTTACCAGGGAAACCAATCCATGGGAAATGACAACATGAACTAGAATCAACTTCTTGAGTCTTATTGCCTAGATATTAATCAATATTTCCTTACTTCATGACAAAATTACTTTATTTTTCTAATTCATGTCCCTAGGGACAAACTTGGACTCGCTGCCCACACAAACAAAGTTTAATTTCACACAGGTGCTTTCATAAAATTTCTTTGGAGTAGGAGAAGAGCGGTTGATTTCATTGTAATTTAAAATGTTTTTCTTGTGCTCCTTTAATCACATGGTTGTGATATCTAAAGGTACTTGCTCATAATCAGGGGTGGCAGAATATGTTTGAATCTGAAGGGAGTGGGGGGGGGGCACAGAATTTGAGGGGCACTCTCCGACTGACATATTTTGAAAGTATGTAGCTTTAGGGACAATTTAGGGAAAAAGGAGTTTCAGTGTTTGGAAAGGGTACTTTTCCTCTCTGAAAGGGGGCACTTTTCCTCTCTGAAAGGGGGCACTTTTCCTCTCTAAAAAAGGGCTTTTTTTGAGAGAGAGAAAGAGAGAGAAAAGTTGGGAGATATGTCCCCTTCTGCTGCTCACAGGGGATTCCCCATCTTTTATCTTAATTCCCCTAAATAAATTGCACATCCTAAGCCCACTTTATTCAAGAATTTCAATTCCTAGTGTGTGTTTAATACCAAATGCATTGCAAAGCCTGAAGTGGAGGGTCTATAATCGCCAAACCATTTCCCAGAGATTGTAACTTTTGTATTTCGAGGATTTTTGCATCTCCAGTCTTAAATTCTACCACGTATACAAGTACAAACAAAGCAAAATAAGTTGCTTTAATTGACAGCAACACCTTAAAACTAAATGACTCGTAGCAGCTAGCTCTTTTTGCATACATGTATGGTAAAGTGAAATTTCTGTGATTTGTATTACTGATGTGCTTTTTGATATTTACATACCTAATTGTACTGTAGCGCCATCTCTTGAGTTTCATTCACAGTAACTGTGTCATTGTGTATGTGTAAACAGTGCCATGGAAAAAGGGCAGAATTTTACCAGAGCTTCTTTAGTTCCTTGGCCTGAATCATGCAGCGCAGCCCCCCACCCCCCCCCCCCCTCCCCTCCCAAGACATTTCGTCACGGTGCCAGATTTCAATTGTGAATCCATCATCCCTGTTTTGTTGCTGAATTTAATTTAAAACTGTTGGTCATTCTCATCAGATGATTCCTGGTATATCCTCTTCAAGCTGATATCCCGTTCGTGTACTTTTGACATAGTAAGGTGACTTTTGATAAGCTTCCGTAAGTTACTTCAAACTTGCATTGTTAATTTAAGATGGCGTCATGTATCATTTGCAGAAGTTTCCTGATAGTGTGGAAGAAAATTGTGGTTTTCAGGCTGGTCGTATAGTATCAGCATTGCCAATTGAGTATAACATAACATAACAAGATGACGGGCTAAGAAGGGTTAGTCACCCCATAAAAAGCCCAAACTATCACCACCACCCACCACAAATAAAAACAAAAAAACAGAGAACTAAAGTGTTTGGTGATTCCGATGCATCCTTTCATTGTTGGTTGATTTTCAATTGCATTGCACATGCATATTCATAAGCCATGCCCGCCATGCATATCAATACAGTGAACTTGACAACATTACATGTATGATGCAACAAAGCATGCATATGGTTGCACAGTTATCACTGTTTGAAGAATTTTACAAAATGCCCCACCTACATACATGACATCACTACCAACATCAATAGCTCACATACTAGTATACAGACCATAACTCATCTGTGCATGTATAACATATGATAGCCTATATGTGCAATGTGTTTATAAGTTTTTTAGAGCATTTTCACATTAAGGCATGTATTAGTGATAGAACTTATTGTCAACTTTATTAACAAAATAACTGACAAATAACATGCAAGCATGATGCAAACACACATATGCTTGCTATACATTTTATCACTTTTTCAAGATTTGTTATATATTAAGCCATCCCCCTTCCCCCTCACTTAGTAATATGCCTGACATCACTACCAAAACCAGTAGGGCACACAAATGGACAAAGGGTTATCTGTGTACCACATATGAACTGTATCCAATTTACTGTCCTGCAGTTGTTGTGTTTTATAAGCTCTTTTCAACAAAACCATATTTAGCCCCAGCCATTATGATATTCAACAATTGCATACCATGAATAGGTATACACTAGCTAAAAACATAAATATACCAAGCATGAATCAAAACAGACATGTAGTTGTTAAAACATGTCATGAGCATTTGAAGTTTTTTAGATTAAGCCCCACCTACTCATTAGTGATATCACCACCAAAAACAATAGGGCACATCTACAGACATGGGCTATCTGTGTACCACATATGACATGAATGCAGCTTATCATTATTGGAATACCATGTTTACAAGCTCAATTTTCAGCAAAATCATATTAAGCCCCGCCCACTACGCATATTGATGAATTTCAACATATTTAAACTATGAAGACATACACACTAGCTAACATTATAATTATGCCAAATATGAAACAAAATGGACAATCAAATGTTAAAAAAATGAGCATTTCAAGATGCTTACATTAGGCCCCGCCCACTCATTAATATAAGTGACATTATCACCAAAAACAATAGGGCATATCTGCGGACTATGGCCTACCTATCTACCGTATATGACATAAACACACGGTGTTGTTCTGGAGTTTTTGTGTTTACGAGCTATATTTAGCAATATCACATTCAGCCCAGCCCACTACGCATATTAATGAGATTTAAAATTTGTACACCACAAGCATGTGGACACTAGCTGACAGCATTACTATGTCAAATATAATGAAACAAACTGGACAAGCGGTTGCTGAAATATGAACATTTCTAAGTTTTTATATTAAGCTCCGCCCACTCATTAATGAACCATGGGCTAGACGTGTACCACATATGATATGAATCTAATGTACTGTTCTTGAGATATCGTGTTTACAAGCTAGGATTAACAAACGCATACACCCACACACATACGTGTAAATGCCCCCAAACGAGGAATGATGATTAAAACCCTCAAAATGAGGAAAACAGATAGAAAGGGTTTAGAGCAAATCCAAGCCCACAGTGGTATTTACAAGAGTGTGCTGAGAATGAATGTGAACTCTGTTTATCGGATATCCCTTTCTATCTAACCTTGATTTTCCAAATGCAAACTGGGAAAACACATTTTTTCACACATATTCGTAAATCGGGGAACATATACACAAATATACATGTAAATAGGGGAACTTTAACACAAATACACACACACACAGTTATATACACATAACAAGGAACTAATATACAATTGTACCCACATAACGGGGAACTCACCCACACACACTGAACAGGGAATTTAGTGTGTACTAAACAGGGAATTCTGACACACTAAACGGGGAATTCATACACACTAAACAGGGAATTCATACACACTAAACAGGGAATTCATACACACTTAACAGGGAATTCATACACACTAAACAGGGAATTCATACACACTTAACAGGGAATTCATACACACTAAACAGGGAATTCATACACACTTAACAGGGAATTCATACACACTAAACAGGAAATTGAGACACACATGTAAATGGGGGAATTCACAGCATATATGTATGTGTATACCATACATACCCAACTCAACCCAATGGGAGAAGTTAGACATGATCCTGATCAGTGGAACCATGGTATGTACCTACCCCACCAGAATCATTTTATCATCAATAAGACAGCACAATAAATTTGTATTACACTTAATGAAACAGTTATTTAAATATTTGCAACTGCAAGCTTGCAAGGTTGCCAAACAAATCATAAAGGTTTTTACATGTAACAGTAGAATCTTTATCATAGAACATCGTACATCAACTATTTTTTGAGTCTGCTGTGCCAAGTCTTCCACAAGTTATGACAACCCGGATCTAAGAGATTAGCAAACAAGAGGTAACGTACACATAAGACAATATAAACTCTTGAATATTTCAGCCAGTGCCGGCACCAGAGGGGGAAGGGGGGGGAAGGGAATTTTCCCCCATGAGATCGCTTTGCCCCCTCAAAAAAATTGAGTAGTGATTTGTTCTTTATTTTGTGTGCTCTTGTAAAATCCCCCCCCCCCTTCCCCATGGGCAATCTATTTGCTGGCCCCAATGTCCCCCTCCCCAAGTTTTAAAATCCTGGTGTCGCTCCTGTGTTTAGTATACCAACAAGAGGATTGCAAAGGTGAGAAAATGGACTTGTAAGTTATGGCATTTGAGATTGACTCTTGCATAGAGTCTAATTGCTTAGAGTTGCATCATATAGACAAAAGCTTCACCAAATTTGTTCTGTATTTCTTTCAAAATTTAGTGTCTTGATTTTCCTTTTTTAGTTTCCAAACAAGATACGTGAGTAAATAAATAATATAATACTAGGCTAGTCCAAAGCTTTTATAATTAAAGAAAGTAGCGGTGAATATTAAAGGAAATTTACATAAATATTTGTAAAGGGTTTGTCTGTATGATGCTACACAAAGAATAAGACTCAGTACAACAACAGAATTAGCCTCATTCACTACAATGCAGATCCTTGAAAATCCTTGGGAATTTAAAGTCATGTGATCATATTTGCATCTCCAAACAAAATATTTTGGCTGTGTAATGTGATTATTTTGAGATAAAACTGTAAGTAAAGAAATTTTCTCAACTTATGCTGAAGTTCAAAGCTCTTTCTATGGTGTGTATTTGGTAAAAAATGTGTTTCAAACAATTCTGATATTTGTCCACTTTCATTCACAAAGACATGTGGACAGACTTACACTTTTTTTTCTTCTTCAATTACAGTCTTTCTGAAAGGTTTACCAAGTAGAACATTGGTCTATAAAATGACTGCACAGCAGCTTGTTTCTGCCTCTGTCCATGCAGTTCTCTTTCAATTTTTTCATCTTTAGCACCTTAAGTAAAATATTTTTTTTTCATATTTTTTTTTTTTTAATGCTGAATTATTTCCTGTACCGTGCATTTAAAACAATTGTATCCCAGTTTTGATCCACATATATTCACAAGGGGGACTGACGGACATTTAAAAATCTATTTCTTTGAAAGGTTCACCAAGTAGAATGTTTTGTCCCAAATATATGTGCAGAGCAGGTTTTATCTGCATCAGACCATTCAGTTCTTTTGTAGGCTTTCAAATTCAGCTGTGGCATCAAAATGATATGTTTTCAATTTTAAATGCTTTAAGTTTTTCCTCTCGTGTGTATTTGACAAAATTGTGTTCCGCACAGTCTTTGATAAAATTGTCCACTTTCGATCACAAAGGCATGGGGACTGTTGTTGTCATTTTTAAATTTCGGTTTTTCCTGGAAGTTTACAAAGTTGCATGTCCCAAATGTCTGTGCACAGCAGCTTTTTCCGCCTCAGTCTATCCAGTTCTTTTTTGAGGCTTTTTCATCTGTGACACCTTTGCAGGTTTTGGCATCTTTGCAGGCATTGGTTCTTCCAAAGATATGTTTGAGTTAGTGTCATGGGTGCTGTTCGAAGCATCAACATCAGACACCTCAGCAGTGCTGTCGTCCCCATGATCAGAATGTCCTCGCTTTCTATCTGAAAGAAGAGAATGTGGAAAGTTTGTTAAATTACAGGAATATTGACATTTCTCAATATTCTCATGATTTAAGTATTACGGTTCAAACAATTTTAATCTATAGAAAAGAGGACACAAAAAGATATAATGCAGCAAAATTTACCCTTGATTATCTTCATTTCATTAAGGAAAGCATTCATGTCTAAAGATCTGCCTCAGCTGTGTACAAAGGACTGAATCAGACTAGCCATAATGTCATATCCTCACTCCTCAAAGCCCTTGTGTTATATTTTCATGAGGTTTTATAGATATTGGAGATATCAGGAAAGTAGTAACACATAAATATTACAGAAACTATTATTCAAGAAAATTAAGAAATTTCTCAGATTTTTTTGGAATCAAATAAAAAATAGTTCTCTCACAATTTTCCTGCTTACATAAATAAAATAAAAAATAATGGATGAGTTACGGTATCCCAGTTATTCTCTTCCCAAAGAAATGTTGCTTATGGCTGAAAATGGACTGTTTTCAGAATAAGACATGTTAACCCCACATGTCGACTGGCGCAATTAGGGGTGCTTTGAAGAAAAGTTGGAAATCTGCTAAGAATTATTTAACTTTCATGTTTTCTGCCACCAGATAAGTTTTTTCAATTTTTATTTCTGTTAAGATCACTTGTTTTCGATTTTTTCAGAAAACTTATTCAGTTTTCCAGCTATGATAAATGTTTGTTGTATGTCTACGTCAAGAGCATAAACTATTCTGCAAAATGTTTGATTCTTTTTATTTTAATTCAAAATGAATATATCTTCAGAATAAGGTCAAATGATATGTCGGTAAACATGAAGCTGGTATTCTAAACAGGATGTGAATGTTGAATAGGGTAGATGAACGAATCAAGGCTGGTTTAAGTGACTGAAATGTTTCCCTGAAAAGATATATTGTCATGACACAACCATCGCTCTTTGTGACTACCATCGGCCCCCAATATCTTTCATCTAAATCTGCCCCAGCTGAATGAATTCATGCGGAACTCACAGCTAAAGGAGTTGAAAGTTGTAGATTTAAGCTTTGGGGAAAATTATGTATCCACTGAAAATTGTCTCGGTTTCAAAGAAACCCAGACAAAACAAAACAAGACAAACTGCAGGGTACTCGAATGAAGACAAACTTCCTGAATATTCCAGATATCCCTTATCAGTGCAACACCAACTCATTTTGGAAAAAGGGGACAATGGATTAATGGTACTCACTGACCTTATGTTCCTTTGTTTGCTGAGGCTTTTGACACCACAACTGCAAAGGTCAAATTGTGCCCCAGAGGTTAGCTTAAATCAGAGGTCTTAGCAGTCCCCAAAAAATGGTTACCAGCTTTGATTAATCTAATCACTTGGCAACAAAGAGGTGTGCCATGTTTTCTTACATCCTGTTCTGATAAATTTAACCCTTACTCTACCACGTGCGAATATTATCCTGTTTTCAAACCACCTTTTTCTAAGAATAAACTCAGGACTTACCAAAGTCATAGGAGTCATATTACAGAATTTTGAGAAAAATTTGCTTAAAAAAGGTAGAACTCAAAAATTGCGCCGAAAATTGGCTAAAAATGTTTGTTTTTTTCTCTTTTAAATCTTACAAAAACTTCAAGATCACATTTTTGCTCCAAAATCATCCACGCAAATCCCAAGACATGATATTATTGATTTATGGTCTAATTTTTATAATCCCTACCAGCAATCTATTGTTTTGGAAAAATTTCTTCAAAATTTCATGAACATCTGCCATTTTTGACCTCAGTTTTGGTTTTTTTTTTCTTTAAAAAAAATTGTGTACCATAACTGTGCATTGCACATGCTATCTTAAACCGCCTTTCAAAAGTGCTTGCAATTTCCTTTCATTTGATATATAACAGGCATACCCCCTCTATTTGGACCCTTTCCTATAATAATTATATTTCACTACATCACTTTCAATGATCTTGTGGTGTAGTGGATATGAACGCGGCCAGCATGCATGCGCACCAGGTTCGAGTCCCACAGTGACTACGGCAATATAATTTTTCAGTATTTTTCATCTTTCCTTTCTATCTAAAAATTATAGATTAGCATCATTGGAAAGAAAATTTTATAAAGAATCTAAATATGAAACAAAAAGTTATACTTGTGCAAAGATTGGACATTTGTTGACAAAATTTAGCCAAAAAATTCCTTAATTTGCATATTTTTGTCCAATATTTCCTAATTTGGCTTTTATTACTCAAAAGATAATTATCTTAGCTTCCATTCCGACCAAACTTGTAATGAAAGGAATGTTGTCAAAAATGCATATAAAAAAAAAAAAAAGTTACGAAAATTGGGCTCACATTTGTCAAAGTCCTGGTAGAGTAAGGGTTAAACAGTCATGTTTTAAATTTAAGGTGTGATGTTGAGAGATGTTAGATCCAACTCAAACAGATAAATAAAATGGAAAATCATTCACCAGCCGAACTTGTTTTGGCAAACTGATCTATCTCTTCTTTGGTTTCATCTTCAAGTCCCTCATCCATGTCAATTTCTATTTAAACAAAAATAGAAGCAACAAGTGAGTAATAATTTGAAGCAGAGTAAAACAAAAAGTACATTACTTTCTGATGTAAAAAGTTAAGTCGAGTAGCGAGAGGAAATACATAGTTTTATGGAAAAGCTTGTTCAAAAAAGTTTATACAAGCTTTATTATGGCATTGGCTCATAAAGAAAAGATTTGCTGTTTGACATTTCTTCACCTTTGATGGGATAGATGTACGAGGCAGCTAGGACAGGTTAGGAGATTGGTTTTAGTCCAGCAAAAACTTTTATCAAATGGACCTACAAGGCCATGGACCTAAAAAGCCATGGGTTTATATATATATTAATGTGATCAGCTAGCATAATGCACTCATTCGTCCTTGGCAAACAAGTATTTTTGGGCACACAGGTAGCACAGATAACTCACAAGTTCCGATAAATTGTGCAAATTTATTTTTATAACTGCTAGATTGGGCGAGAAATTACTAAGGTAATGCACTTTTGATTAAATTTGTGGTTGCAAGATAAATGGTAAAATCGGCCAATTGAATTGTCCAGTTAGGTTATTGGCATAAGGCCAATAGGAGGTTCACATACAGCCTCCTTTGGGGTGAATTATAGAAGTAACTTGATTAGGCAAGAAAAGTTTGGAGTATATATAAGCTTTTTGCAGACAAAAGTGACAATAAAGATTAAAACAAAAGAAAATATGTTTGCATATGCCCAGAAGTTACTCGGATATTCAATTATGGGAAATGTGTGTTTGGGGAATCCTAACTAAAAGTCTAGTTTTGCACAATTTTATATATGAAGAATTAATTCAGATTTCTGATATCGATTGGTAGGCCACATACGGGGCCGCCAAAACTATAACACTTAAGGGGCCCTTCCTATAGAACTAAAATAGGAGAGGAAATAAAAGTGGCAGGTCTCCTTAACATATGGGCTAGGTCCCAAATATATCAGGCCAAATGTCTAAGTTCTTTTACATTTTACCTAATGTCTGACATTACAGCAACTAGTCATTTTTAAGACTGCGTTTACAACAAAAACAAAAAGTTTACCTTTGGGAGGTATGTCCCGCACGATGAAGCCAGATTGTTCTTGTTTTTGACGTATAAAAAACGTGCTTCATCTTCTGGTCTTTTTCATTATTTATTAATCATACTGTACATCTGCATGACCTCTGTGACTCCCTGCATAGAGAGAAAAAAGGCAAATATGAAATCTAAAACAACATACAAATTAATCTTTGTCTTGAAATTGACAGACAAGGGAGGGGGAACGATGGGCACTCAAGAAAAAAAAAAAAGCTTCTTTTAACAGGGAATGAACTATTAAAATATGAACCTTGCTAATAAATTCTAGTCGGATCAGCCTCTTTAATATATCAAACTTATAAGAATTGCAGAATAAGAAAGCTGCTCTCGCACACAAATTTGCAATTATCTACTATATTACATTAAAACTGATTGGTAGTGAAAAAACCTTGTCCTTTGGGTCTCATATCTTTGTAAACAAATAATATATAAGAAAAATATCCTGAAAAACTAAAGTATATAAAAATAATCTTGAAAAAACTATGTAAAAACATATCAGGACTTTGTAAAAATATCCTGAAAAACTATAGTATGTATATCAGTAAAATCATCTCCTGCTAAAATCAACATACATTTTAAAGCAAGACAAATAAAATACCTTAATGGAAAAATTATAAAAATGAAAATAATTTGAATTTAAGAATTGTTCATCAAAACTAACAGCAAAAGATTTGATGAAGTTCCAAAGGTTGGAGATTTCTTAATGAAAATCATGAACTAATTTATTAGAACTGTTTTGAATCACATTTAATGAAAAAATTCATTCACATTTTGACAAAAAGAAATATTAATTGTCAAATTTCTCTACTATTAAGGTCTATATACTGTAAACCATTCTTTAAATACACACCTCTCACTAACGTAATGCTTAGCGAAACATTTAGCAAGAAATACTGACCTACATGATTTATAGTCTACACTCACTAACAGTAACAGAGTAGCCTACAATGAGTGTATCACAATAATGTAGGATTCCCCATTTAGTATCATACAGTTAGATATCAAAATGCAAAAGTTTGCCATTGCTATGAAAAACATGGCAAACCAATAGACAAAAGTAATTTCACTAACATTAATTCTATTTTTTCTATATATGGGCCAGCCCTATGAATTATCAATCAAATTTATTACGAGTCACTGAATCCTTGCAAATTAAATAGCTCCAGCATGATTGAATGTGAATTTTGCCTATTTTGTATAAAAGAAATTAACTTACAGATTTCCCTGTTTGCTAAGCAAAAATATTATACACAAATAAAAAAAAATTAACCTTAATAATTACTAAATTTCAATTAATGAACTTACATGAGGAGAAATGATGTCTTCACAACTGCAACATGCCAGCAGGTCCTCCAAATTTAAACGTTCAGGTAGATCTAGAATTAAGAATTGTGTAGCCCATGCACATGTAATATGTAGGCTATCGCAACTTGCAATCGTGCATCACGCGTGTTAAAGGAAAATGCAAATGTGTAGCACGAAACAGGGACATTTCTGGTTCTAAAGTGGTACCTCCTTGGTGGGTTGAAAGTGCATGTGGATAGCACATGCGGAAGAAATGACAAGTGCATATGTTGAAGGGATTCGGGCAAAACAGAGTGTACCGACCATGGAAAACGGAAAATTATCAGTGTCTAGGGGAGGGGGGGGGGGGGCGCTATTAGGGGTTTAGCCCCCCTAAAAAATGTTGTAGTTTCTCCCCCCAATTTTGTTGTTGTCAAAGCCATAAACATAATTAACTAAAATATCAAATATATACCATATACAAAAAAAAAACATATACAAAACATGTTGGCATTTTTTATACAAAACATGTTGGCATTTCTTAAATTGTAACAACTAAATTATCGTTAATTTTGAACCAAAACGTTTACAGTTTGCACCAAAACCCTTCAATTTTGGACCAAACATCTTTAATTGCGGGCCCAAAATCTTCAAATTATGATTAAAAAATTCTTCAATAATCGTCAGAAAACAGTCTTTTACGTTTGGACCAAATTCTACAACACAAGAGCCAAAAACCTTCAAATAGGAGATGAAAGTCTTAATATTATAGTGTAAAAATTTGATAAATTGATGAAATTCTGAACCTGTTCAAGAAAGTTACAGGCATGTGTGTTCCTGTCATTCATGAAGTACAGGCATGAATAGTATTGACATTCGTGAATAGTAGAAACACTGTGACTGGGACATGGTCACACCTTGTCTGTATAATTATTAATTACTTAACAACACTCAGGGACTGAGATTAATTTTCATACCAACAATAATTACATTTTGTTTGTTTAATGAAAATCAACGGCACCGTGACAGTACGAGTCAAACGTGCCAAACTCAATTTTGAAAGGTGATTAAAATAAAGAAAACTGAAAATAGAAAAACAGAGAGTGAGGAAGAAAAAACACTAGAATTTGCAATAGAGAAAAAGGTCAGAATATTGAGTTATTTTTAAAGAAATCTGATGTCGAGCCAAGGGAGGTGAGACAATTCTTGGAAGTGGAATAAAGGGGGCATTCAAGGAGAAGATGAACAACAGAAAAGACATGTTGCAGGCCTCGCAACGAGGCTCCAGAGAATTGGATAAGAGATTAAAATGAGTAATATAAGTGTGGCTCAAATGTAAACGAGTAAAGATCACATGATCGTTAAGCCAGTAATGATCATGAGGAGACGTTTACCAACAACAGGTTTAATGGGGTGAAGCTTTGCATGAGATTCATGATAAATTCTGGCAAAACTTCATGATGTAACATTATAATGGATGGTAGTCAGAGTGAGGAAACCTAAAATGGGAAACAGCAACCACCATAGGCCCACAGTTGGTAGCAGCATCCGCTCTCTCATTCCCAGGGCAACATGACTGGGAATCCAAAAAAAATCCAAAATCCATGTAATATTCCTAATAGCCATTAGGACGGATTTAGGGTCAGAAACAATATTAAAGCTATTTTGAGAGGAGTGATCAATCTAGTAGTTCAGGGCCAAAAGAATACTTCTTGCCTCAGCAGAAGAAAAAAAAAAAATGTCCAGGAGGGTAATCTAGTAGATATTAACTCACCTGGACAGATGGCTGCAACAGAGCAAGAGGTATATTCTAAAGACACTCATCAGTAAAGATAAAAGAAAAATTCTGAAAAAGCCTGTTTAACTGATAATATTTATCAGGGAACAGAACTGGATGATAAAAGGCTTTAGGGAAGGTTTAATTAAGGCTGAGGTAGACAGAAGGTTGAGACATGGCCCAAATTGAATGGTCGGTCAAGTAATCTTGAGGCGGATGTTATGATCTTTCATTCTGAAAAGAATACCAAATGGCAGAAAATACTTGTACTATAGTTAAACATGTAAGAAAAGGCTGGAGTGTGGATGAAATGAAAGGTCAAGCTTTAATCACCTGCGGGGAGAAGGGGGGTTCATTAGCTTCAAAATGACGACTAGAAATGGGGCGAGCTCTTTAGGCACCCAAACAAAAAAATCTTTTTACTGGTCTCAATATGAAAGGTCAAGCTTTAATCACCTGCGGGGAGAAGGGGGGTTCATTAGCTTCAAAATGACGACTAGAAATGGGGCGAGCTCTTTAGGCACCCAAACAAAAAAAAATCTTTTTACTGGTCTCAATATGTTTAAGATAGAGATTGAAGATGAAATATGACATAATGGTACTGCATAAATAGTACAAATTAAGCATTGATCTTCTTAGGTTAATTTTTTTTTAATGTTTTATAAGAATGGCTCCAGAATAGAAAGTTGGAGGATACCTGATACAAACAAAAGATAAAGGGTACATATAAACCCAAATCCTCCACGGGATCGACGACTATGATAAAAATGTTTATACATTCCAAACAAAGCAAGGAGCAGTCAATGCATAATCAAGAAGAACATTTGCCCTGTCCTTCCCAGATGGTGACCTGACAAATGTGGATGATTACAAAACAATGAGGTTCACATAAGGACTTTTTCATTGTTCTAATTAAGTTGAAATGAAACTGTAGACTGTTATCGCCTTGAATCTTCGAAAATGTATCTATTTGCCTCAACAGGGAATTATATCAACTACTTTTAATTGATGACATGAAAATAGAATAGAATCATACTGTCGCATTGTGAATCACGTCAGGTTGCTTATTAGTAATCAAATGACGGAATAATACACTAATTGACCATTCTGAATATTCGCAAAATAGGGGAAGTATTGCCAGTGTAAATTGGGAAACATGATTAGCCAATCGGGGAACATGCTTTTGCAAACCGGGGAACAAGATTTCGCAAATCGGGGAATATTGTTTATTTCTCAGAAATCGGGAAACCCGTACCACACTATCCAATTGGGGAAACACAAATTTTGGTGAAAGTAAAGAAATCCAGATACACAAATTTTTCACATAACATGATTGTTTACTGGAAATCGGGGACATCACCCTACTAGAAATCACAGGAGGCATTCCTGATGAGACCTATTTCACGAAAACAAGCTCAGTGGAAATCAGGGAATTCCTGGATTTCCGTGTTTCCCCGTTGCCGGGTGAAAAATCATGTGTTTCCCCATTAGGGGGCAATTACATATGCATGCATACATACATACATACATACATGCATACATACATACATACACACACACATACACATGCATGACAAGCAGATTAGATAGGTCCTGAGTGATAGCATTCAATTTTGATTTTGAAATTGTGAATAGAATTAAAGCTAACAACCTCATCAGGCAACCATTCCACTCATTAAGAACTCTTTGTGAAAAAGTAAAACGCTGAATATCCATCCGTGAGAGCTCTTTGCTCAACTTCAAACTGTTACCACAAGTTACCACCCTTTCTTCATCAACACGACCAAGATTTGAACCATTCATGCAGTAATCAAAACCCAAATTGCTCTGACCAAAAAGGAATATAAACTTTGCATTTATCATCAATACATTATCATTACACCTGCCACATTTGGGACCAAAAAACTTATCCAGATCAGTTTGCAACAATGACGAACCCCTATAGCATCATCAAAAATCCTGTACAGCTTAGTGGCATCAGCAAATTGACAAATCCCGTGAAACATCAATTTCATTCATGAAGAATATTAAATACAGAACTTTGAGGAACACCACTTGTAACCTTCTTTCATTGAGATATACTTCACCATTAACAACAACTCTTTGTGATCTGTCATCTATCCAATAATTTATCCAACTGGCACACTTTCCCTCCATACCAAGCATTCGTTTTTTATCATAAGCCTACCTAACGGAATCTTATCAAATACTTTTTAGAGATCTAAATAGATGACATCCACATTATGACCAGAATTAATAGTTTTGTAACAGTATCAAGAAACTCCAATAATTTAGAAACACAAGATCTCTTAGGTAAGAACCCATGCTGGGAAAAACTCAGCAAACCATTGACCACTAAATGATCTAGAATAACATCCTTAATAATTGACTCCATGACCTTGCACACAACACTAGCTCAACTCACTGGCCTATAATTATAAGGCAAACTGTGGTCACCCTTTAAAAAAAAATGAGTGACATTAGCAAATTCTCCAATCTCTAGGAACAACACTAACATCAAAGCACTTTGAAAAAATAATATTCAGGAGAACAGAGAGAACATCAGAGTGCTCTCGTAATTAGTCATCAGGATGTATACCATCCGGATCAGATGCTTTATTTGAAATCAAACCCTTTAACCATTTAAATTCTTAGACACAACATCAACTGAAAAATCAATATCCTTAATGGATGGATACTGGAGAGTGCACACTAACATAATCCACAACACCATCAACAAGGGACTCCTTACTAAAAAACCAACCCAAAGTAGTCATTCAAAACCCCAGCCATATCCTTACCATTATTGATACTAACACCATTATTACCCTGAAGGGGACCAACAACCTCCTCGATTTTGTTTGTTTTTTGCTTTGAGTGTACAGAACATAAGAATGGAATGACTTAGGATTAATCTTAACCTCTTTAAAATAACATATTTTTAAAAGTACTTTAGTATCTCTTCTCAAACCCTTTGTGAACTTTTTATGATCTTTATACCAAGCAAGCTCCACAGGACACCCACTGTGTTTATAAGAACACCACTTCTTCTTTTCCCTTACAATCTACCTACTGTGGTGTAGTGGTTATTATACCTGTCTTCAGACCATGAGGCCCTGGGTTTCAGCCTGGGTTGGGTGGACACGCCAGTATACCACAACTGCTTATCAAAGGCAGTGGACATTGACTTGGTTGTCGATGTTATGTCTGTCCCTACGTCGTACCTGTGTTCTCGTCCAGGTCGTATTAAGCGTTTCGTGATAGTATTGTTACTATCATAACCGATTACGCAGGCGACTACCCCGTCTTTGTAATTGTGTGTTCACTCGCTGCCGGCGGCTTTTCCCTAACAACCTGCAAAACCTCCCGGGACATCCACACTGGCCGATTATGGATAGACTATGGATAGAGTAAATGCTCTTTGATGTGAGATCTGAGGGACGTTTCCAGGCAAGTCTGAAATAATTAGCCTAGTAGCGATTGAATGGAAATTCTGAGCATATGAAGTAACTCATAGCAAAGCCCCTAGGCCTATGCAGTAAGTAGCGATGACTAGGCAAAAAAGAAGAAGAAAACGAACCCAATGAGATTCATGCTGTTTACATTTGAAGCTTTATTTAAGCCCTGAAGTCACAGTGATGTTGTATCATGTTTTGTTTGTTGATGTTTATCGTCACTGCGACAGTCAATCAAATGTGCCAAGGTGTTACAAATTTATGGTGCAAGAGTTAGGATAGAGAAGGTTGTATTATGCATTTACTATTTATATGTAGGTCAATATAGTGAATTGTTAATCACTTGAAAATGTATTTTTGTAAGATGGTTAGGAAAATAAAAGGTAGTCTTGTTTTTAAGGGTGATCATGATGAAATAACCATCCTTACTAGGAATGGTCCATCAATCATTCATGGGTTTTGCACCAAGTCCTCCCAAGCATATAATATATATTTTTTATTCAGGCTCTGCCAAGGACTAATCTGATTCGCATCATTGAACAGCAGTTATGTGGCTTGAGCCCAAGATGAATGACCTATTGTGTAGTGTAACAGTAGCTGGTTGCTAACAAGTGAACTGTGAATAGAATATGAAGATGTTGTCAGATAAGAAGATATAGATTACCCCTGTGCTGTGTATGGTGTAACAATAGCTGGATGCCAGTCAATGAATTGTAAGAGTCTCTCCGGTGAATGGTGTGGATTATCCCTACTTTTGAGGAAATCGGAGGTGTCGGGTTGGAGGGGTCTAAGAGCCAAAAATTCTTAATGATGTGGTGGCCATTCCCCTCCCTTCGTTATACATGTATTTGTTGCCAAGTTGATATACTGTATTTGCATGTTGTTTGTATTGGAACATAGGGACTGTGTACTGTAGGGTCTCAGTAGACGTTGGTTATCCACTATAGATGGAGCTGACATATCATGAACACAGTAACTGGTGGTGAAAATATTCATAATAATTAACAGTATTAGAGACTATTCTAGGTATTTGAGCAGTGAGGTCATTGTATGCTCATGCTGTGGTGGTTGTTGTGAGATAGGCTGTTAGGATTGGATTTGGTATAAGTTAAGTTGTTTCATGGTTACTGTATAGTGAGATTATCTAGATATTATTGTGTACTTTAGGTTTTGCTAATCCCAGTTTGGTTACATTTAGGAATTAGGGATATGGGTCACAGGTCAAGACGGTGTTTCCTGTTTGGGTTTATTGGGTTTTCTTTATTCCTCCTTAAAACAATGAGTGGTTTTGGTTCCTGTTTTTGTGTTCCTGTGTATTAGGTAGACTGGTTTATGTTTGCATAAGAAAGGTTATGGTTATGTCAGGTCATGTCAAGTTCTGTTAACTATTTTAATTTTTATTTTTTGTAATGTAAAGAATTGATGCCAACTGTATGTGGAATATTGGAAGCTTTGTGTAAATAAAAGTTGTACAGTTGATCCTGAACAGAGATATTCCTTGCCACGCCGGGAGGAACTCCCCACTCCCTTCAGTTTATTTCACATGTACATGTGGTACAGCATAAATCACAAAATATATGCTGCCAGTCTAAGGTATATTGCTATTGTAGTTCTGGAATCTGGACATATAGGCCTACTATAATTAAAACCAGACATCGCAAACGATACACATCCCCTCGGCGCTAATTACATGCTTTCCAGCCTCTGTCACACCTGCCATCCCACCCTCTGTTCCACAAATTATTTCCCTCCCTACAGGAAATCATACATGAAATCCAGATACCATTCCACAACCTGCCATCGCCCATTAATCTACAATCCTTCATTCACCTACCATCCTCTATTCTATGACATGCCCCATTCACCATACCATTCCATTCACCTACCATTCCCCATTCACCTACCATCCCCCATTCACCTACCACCTCCATTCACCTACCATTATCCATTTAACTACTACCACAACCCACCTTTTGCCATCCACTCCATCTACCAAATATACACTTAACCAACTCATCGTTCCAACCTTCACTATAACCTTTTGCCATTCCACTCTCTCCATTGCATTACAGCCCCCAACTTAAATCTGACTTAACTTCCAATAGAAACATGCTCAACTTGTTTCCCCTAATAAACCAGATAGAGCTGATCTTTTACCAAATCAGAATGAAAATTCAGCACAGATTAATTTGTAGATTATCTATTATGTGTTCACTCTATTCAAGCGAAGACTTCCATTATTTTATTTTTTTGCTATTCATTCGCAACACACTTTATTATAAATTCTATTAAGTCGCCAGATCTATAATTCAACTTTTTTGTCATTCCAAAACAAAACCTTTAATTGCTGCTATTCAAGTCTGGAATACATTTGTTCTCCTTTAAATAAATTTCATTTCATAAAAATAGTTGGAATTCCTTTCCTAGGGCAGCAGTCATTTGTTCCATAGTAGCTGAACAATGCAAGAGGCCCGGACGGATAATAGATGTGGATGGACGGACAGACAAAGGGACGGACGAATGGTAAAGATGCTATATTACCTCTTCAAACTTTGTTGGCGAGATAACAAAATATCAAAGAATTGGTACAATGAAGTTTATTATAGTTACATTTTTTGCTTTTCTTCCCCAACTCATTGCAGAATCCGCCCCTTGAACACTACTTCACCCTGGTTTTCTGTGCCTGTGGTATTCTAGTAACAATGAACCATTACGTGACATTGACAAGCAATCACTGAAAAAGTTTCGAGTTTCCTATTTCATTTTGACGATACTCCAACTCGTATTATAACAAAATTTGTGGTCAAATGATTGCGTAATACATGGTCAACTTGTTGAGAGAATGTCCTTGAAACGGAATGAAAATGTCAGTGGCAGTTTCATCCCGTCCGTGTTTCAAGGGGCGTTTTCTTTAAATGTTTCTCCTACATGTACGTCATCAGACAGCATTACTGTATGTTTCAAAATAAAGAGTAAGATCATCAATAGAAACTGGTATAAAATTATTATTTTGAAAGTTGTCCACAAGGTCAAAGTTGTCCACGAGTGTAAAAATCTCAATCAAGTGACGAAAGAGCATTTTCTTGGGGCATTTAAAGATTTGCTGATTGATTTGATCAACATTGGTGAGCAGGTATCCAAGATTGTAGTTCAGGAATTCAAATTTGCAAGTTGATAGACTTCTATGATAGTTTCTATTCCTCTGACAGTTTCTATTCTTCTGATATTGCTAAGTACAAATCAAAATGTGCAATTTTGTTAACGAGATATCCAAAGTAACAATTCTCTTCTTAATGTTTTATGCTAACAATCTACTTTACGTATCTTTTATTTTTTTCTTCGATACATTTTGTAAAAAAAAGGTGAGCCAGCTGTACATTTCTGTTTATGATAAACAAAAATATAAAAAGTGAAGGATAAAATAGAATCTGTGCTCGTGATAAGAATTTACTTGATACAGTACATGCATGCATACTGTACATAATATGTTGTAAAGTTACAACATTGGTGTTGTATCATTGGAAAGATGAATTTAAATATGTAACACAAATCTCGGATCCAGAGGCATTTGTTGACCAAAGGGCTCCAAAAGAATTCATCACAAAAAAGTTCCATGATTAAGCTTATATCATTCCAGAGCATCAGCATACCCCAAATTCTTAGCAAACTGTTAATTGCAGCATACAGGCTACAAAGTCACCGTAGATGTCATACTACAGTACAAATCCGACACTTTGGGATGTAAGGTGTCAAAGAAAGGTACCCCTTGGTGTTTCCAGTTATGTTCAAATTCAATGCAATAGATGGTTCATATCGAGACAAATAATTTGTCGTGTTCTCCATGCTGAAACACACTCCTTGGGCACCCCATATGAATTACTATTTAAGAACCGCCCCTGTAATATATAATGACAGCTAGCCGCCCAATCACTCACCCTATCAAGTATCTTATTGAGAAATCTTTACTTGATTATCTTAATCAAACAAAATACATAGCACTGGTAAGGAAAATAAGAAAACATATCCATACGGAATCTTCATTTTTAATATCAATGTGCTATAAATATCTTTATGTGAAAAATAATAATAATAAATTTCAAAAACCTTGAAACTATATCAAAAACATTGTTGTAAATCACAGCTTAAATAATAAGCAAATAGTGACAGGAATAAACCAAGCAAACAATTCATCTGAGCATAACCATGGTTACAGTAAATACACACCATCTGCACTGATCCCTGTACGAAATGAAGATGCATGAGGAGCAAAGTTTTATCAAAACTTTATAATGATAAATATGATGATCCCACGCATGAGGACACAACAAATATAGTGTGTCAATATTTGTTGTCATAGAAATTAGGAAATATGATCCATCACAATTCCAAATGGGAAAATTTGAACAATCACACTTCGGTCAAATAAAAGCAACTATTTTGAGTACATTTTTGAGTGTCCAGTCAGTGTGATGGTGATTTGTTGTCAACAAGAAAGAAAGATGATATGATGAAGGTTATTGATGTCAAGTCCCAGGTCTTTTGAAATAATGTGCCACCTTTTAATTGAGAAGATATTAATTGTTTGTAGTTGCAGAGCAAATTCTTAATATTCTATCCTAAATTTCAGTCACTGAAAACCATCAAACTGACCAGTTTCTCCAGCTATACTTTAATTGAGCTAGCATACATGTATATGATGGAGATCAAGTTTGTCAGCAAGCCTTATATGATGTAGATCAAGTTTGTCAGCTAGCATATATGATGGAGATCAAGTTTGTCAGCTAGCATATATGATGGAGATCAAGTTTGTCAGCTAGCATATATGATGGAGATCAAGTTTGTCAGCTAGCATATATGATGTAGATCAAGTTTGTCAGCAAGCATATATGATGTAGATCAAGTTTGTCAGCTAGCATATATGATGGAGATCAAGTTTGTCAGCTAGCATATATGATGGAGATCAAGTTTGTCAGCTAGCATATATGATGGAGATCAAGTTTGTCAGCTAGCATATATGATGGAGATCAAGCTAGCATATACAGTATGATGGAGAACAAGCTAGCATATATGATGGAGATCAAGCTAGCATATATGATGGAGATCAAGCTAGCATATATGATGGAGATCAAGCTAGCATATATGATGGAAATCAAGCTAGCATATATGATGGAGATCAAGCTAGCATATATGATGGAGATCAAGCTAGGATATATGATGGAGATCAAGGTTAAAATTTCTTTGTCATATTCAACTGCTCCCATTCAAATAACGTTGGTGGAGATTTGAAAAACCATCAGTTAACAACTTAAAATTTAGAGATTGATAGGTTTTATGGTTATGTCATAAAATTTATATAAAATTCATGTTCCATTGTTTATTACAAGACCTAAAAATTAACCAGAAAACAAAAATGTTTAGTGGTTCCAATGCATGCTTTCGTTGTTGGTTGATTTTAAAGTTATACATTATGCCCCACCTACTCATTAATATGCATGACATCACCACTAAAAACAATTGCGCACATCTACAGACCATGGGCTATCTGTGTACCACAAATGACATGAATGCAACTTATCATTCTTGAGATACCGTGTATACAAGCTCTTTTCAGCAAAATCATATTAAGTCCCTCCTGCTATGCATATTCATGAATCTTAACGTTTTACAACCATGAACACATAAACACTAGCTAACATCATAACTATATTAGATATGAAACAAAACGGAAAAGTGGTTGTTAAAAAATGAGCATTTCAAGATTTTTTACATTAAGCCCTGCCCACTCATTAATATGCATGACACCAAAAACAATACGGCACATCTTCGGATTACGGGCTATCTGTGTACCACATATGACATGAATCCAATGAGATATCGTGTTTACAAGCTAGGCGTAACACACACACCCACCCACACATACACATACCCACACAGTACACACATACACACATACATACACACACGCGACAGGCGGACCGGATAGGTTCCTGATGCTGATCGCATTGAAACCAAAAAATGATGTAAAATGGTCAATTTTTCACCGATTTTGATGAAAATGTTTATTATTTGTATGCTTTGTAGCTACTGTCATGTACGATGGGCAGATTCATCATAAAAGCTGTTTAATAATACCTGATGTCTATTCATGCACAATGAGCAGTTTTAAAATGTAAGAAAATACCTGAGGGGAGCTTGTATGAAACATTACACCATGGAATATCTCAAACAATCTCTAAAAGTATGAACATTTTGCCCCCTTTTTTAGCCTTCACTAGGAAATTACAATGATTTACACGTAACAAAATACAAGGATGAGAATTGAAGATAACATCTTCAACTAAGTTTTAATATGGGTAGTATTTAAAAGGCGTGAATGCAGGATGTTCAGAAGGGATTTACTTCAAAACATGGCAGAGTGTTGAAGGTTTACTGTAACTTAATCTCCAAGCATGTTCATCTAAAGCAGACTTTGAAAGGTATACTGTAGGAATTACTTTAATATTGTAGTCCGTTAAAAAAAACATTTAGGTTAAAAGTTCTGTCTTATCAGGATAGTTGTGACATCACATTCCTCACTCTTCATATATTTTATTGTATTTTAACCTGAAATTATGTGGCTTAATAAACCATTGAATATGTCTGGAAAGCAGTGAAATAACTATATAACCACTTGAAGAAAAGATTCACTTAGTAAAAATGTCAAAATAATTTTCTTTAAAATGCATTACCAATTGCTGTCACAATAGGGCTGTCACAATAGGGCTGTCACAATAGGGCTGTCGCAACAGGGCTGTCGCAATAGGGCTGTCACAATAGGGCTGTCACAACAGGGCTGTCACAACAGGGCTGTCACAACAGGGCTGTCACAACAGGGCTGTCACAATAGGGCTGTCACAATAGGACTGTCACAACAGGGCTGTCACAACAGGGCTGTCACACTAGGGCTGTCACATTAAGGCTGTCACAATAGGGTAAATCAGATATTGATCATTGTGGACAAAACTATTGCAATATCTATGTTATGATTATTAGTTTCGGAAAATTGCTTAATTTTCAGCATAAAGGCAGGCCTCAATTTTTCCATAAAGTTGAAGATCTGAGGAAGGGAAGCATAACAGAATCAGATTTGCTGCAAATATTCTCTTGAAATCTCATTCAACTGAAATATTTCTGAAAGTTTGTTTCACAAGTATTCAAATTAATATGCAGTTTACATGTGGAAATGACATATCACTTCAGCTTCAATATCTCCTTAATGGAATAAGATATTGAAGTAGTTTCTTTACAAGCTTCTTTTGCCTGGTGCACTTTCATATCCGAAAATATTTCATATACTTGCTTGACCACTGAAATAATTCTTTAAACAAAAATACTAGATTTACATAAACAAATGGGAGTTTTACAATTGATGAGTTCATGGCTTGCACATGTTCTTAGTGTTTCAACCATACGCCTGAAAATACTAAAAAGCTGTGATATTCTGTAAACAGTTTAAACAGAGTTAAGAAGGATTATTGCTAATTTCATGATTGAATATTTAAGCATTTTATCTCATCGCCCACATATACATTTATGTGGGGATGAGATATTGTAGTCACTTTGCTGTATAGGCAAATAACCTGCCTATTCCTCCTACACTTCATGGCCACCCCCCCCCCTTGATATTAGGGGGCTGGTGGGGTCCACCAGGGGTCTCATATGATGACCTCACATTAGGGGTTAGGGGTCAAAAAAAATTGTAACGGGACAAAATTTTGTGATTTTTGCATCTGTCCGTGGGTTTGGGTGTGTGTGTGTGTGTATGTGGGTGTGTGTATATATGGGTGTGTGCATGTGTGTGTTAATATGCAACAATTAATTTTGTGTTGTTTATAACTTAAAAAACTGTAATACACACACATGAACCAAAAATGGTGGAGGGTACCCCTGGCCTAGAACATTTGTCTCCAAGGTTTTGGGGTACAAAGGTCACAGGTAAAATGAAACATGTTTTTGGTGACGGCTGTATCTTTTGAAGGAATTAATTGGTGCCTTTACAAATTACATGGGGGTAGGCTTTAACATTTTAACAAAAATAAAAGATAATTGGAAGTCAAAAGGTCTAAGGTCAAATAATTGCTTTTTATGCAAAATTTTGAACAGAATGTATGAACCTTAAGAGCAGGGATGGAAAAAATATTTTACTTTCTGAGATCCTAGAAAATTAACCATGACAACCATATACAAAAACGTATCTGTCCTTTCTTTTACACCTTTTCTACTCTAAATTTCCTTTCCATTTTTTTCATTTTCCCCTTTCTTTCTCCCCTTTTCCATTTTTTTCACCTTTTCCTTTCTTTTATTCATTTTTTCTCTTTTGCTTCCCTTTTCTTTCTTTCTGGACACCTGAAATAAATTATGGGATAATTGGTGCCTGGTGTCTGCTTACTCTGCTACATTTTCTACCCCTGCTTAATAGTACTGTTTGAAAAACAACATTTTTAAGGGATCATTATATGCACACATCCTATAAATGACTACTGCATATATAGTATTGAATTATACCCTCATTTTGCTCCAGGCACAACAATTGGGTAATGTGATTCACCTCAGAGATTATTGAAGAAGTGGATATTATTTTTATAGGTATAACAAACCCGATCTGCTGATATTCAAGATTGGGTAAGTTACGATGGCTTACCCGTAGAACGGTAAAACGTATTTCTTATTTTTTAGTAAAACATTGTCAATTTGCATAGATTTCTGTCACTATTGCCTTCAACGTCCGCAAAAAACTCAATGCAACAATATTTATATATTGGATAGGAATCGTGCAATTTTTTCATTACTTGTTTTGGTTGTGTCACTATACAGAATCAACTTGCAATATGTCTGGACGTGGTAAAGGAGACAAAGGGCTCGGAAAAGATGGCTGCCCTATGGCTGTCACGATATGTGTAAATCAGATATCGATTATCGTGGACAAAAATATAGGAATATATCATCATTTCGCAATATTTATGTTACGATTATTACTTTTCGAAAGCTGAATTGGTTTGCAGCATGCAGATCTAGATTTTTCCACAAAATTTAATATCTACAGAAACTGGAAGCATAAAAGAATCAGATTTACTGCAAATATTCTGCTAATTTGAATACTTCTGAAATTTTATTTCACCAATTTTTTGTTATAATTTGTAGTTTATACATGAAAACGGCACATCACATTATGTTGTTCAGGGTATTTATATTGTGGGAAAAGCAATAATGATATAGTGATAAATGACATATCGTTACAGCACTAGCCACAACCAACCAAGTTATGACATAATTTGCAGGGTCTGTGCTTGTAATGACGGATTATCATTCTTCCAGATCTCATTCAAATTGCGTACTAAGTGGTCCAGATGAACAACCATCCAATCATATCTACAATGCTATCTAGACACAGTAGCACAACACACTAGAAAAGTGCACGTTGAAAGGTCTTGCCTAATTAAGTTTGCAGCATCTCCACTCCTATTCAGACCAGGAATCAATTCAAACTAGATTCTATTGTTACCATTATCTTTCAAGTGAGATACGAATTGCTATTGAGACCAAGGCTCGTTTTAAGGCGAGACAATTCAAAATTACAGCAATATTCCTTAAGGTTAAACTTTTTGTAGATGTCAATGCCGACGACAGACTGATCGCTATGTCTCCATCTAATTCGTAGGCGAAACAAAAAGACACACAAGAATATCCTTGAGTTCAGCTCCAAAACAAAAAAATAACAAATTTAAAAGGATGAATTCAAAAATAGAGATTCCACAAAAGTCTTGAAATTGACACTTGTGCAATCTGTGATGAATATCTGCTAGCTCATCCCATTATTCCAGCAAAATAAACATTCATATGAGGGCAAGGAATCTTTAATAAACTCAACTTTTTTTTTTTCCCCTGCAGAGCCAGACAATTAATACAATTAGGTTTTGGAATCAGAATTGACATAATTATAGCAATTTTAGACCTTAAAGAGTATAGTCTGAGCAACAAAGTCTTTCAGGTTTGATCAAGGATTCGTACCTGAGTTATGGCTAATCAAAGTTCCTTCTTTGAAAAATGAAAAATTTATGACAAGATGCTGAAGGTAAGTTCAAGGTTTTCATGTAATCATATAGATTGAGGTTCCATAAGTTCAGCCACTGACCACTTCAAGGTCACCTACGCTATCAATCACCTTTCTGGGCGTGTGATCAAGTAATATCAATACTTTCTGACATTCAGCTGCACTCCTCCAAAATACTGGCACGGAAGAGTAAAAACAATGCTGATTTACAAAATGTAGAGATATATTTTGCATATTTTCTTGAAAAATAAGGCCTGAAGTTTGGGAAAGCTTTTATCATTTTCAATATATATATTTTTTAGCAATCTATTTATAATGCTGATCCTATATGTGTATAACTAAATACAATGTTTTCCTTTATTATCATGAATAGCTAGTACAATGAAATCCATACTAAAATTTCTATGTGATGATTATAAGGGAAAGCAATGTAGCTACATTGTAAACAGCCATTTGTTTGTGTAAAACAGCCATTTGTTTGCATTTACATTTAAAACAAAAGGAAACCTTTTTCACAAAGATGGAGACCCATGTGCCTAAAACATATTGTGCATGTACATGAGCTGTAACATGAGTGGTGCATGCTTGCATTTATCCTGTCACTGTGTACTTTAAATACTCTTCTACTTCCATGGTAAAACCATTTAATGTAAAGGCAGGGGGTTGGCAGGGAGGGAGGGGGAGGGGTGGGGCTGTGAGAATTCCTTTTCTATCCAAATCTATAAAAATAAGTATGAAATTTAGAAGAAGTCGGTCAGCAGCTTGCAAGCTTTGCACTGATTTCCAAAGGAACCATGTTTATTTCGCTAATATCGTACGATCCATGTCATGATTGGACAATGTGCAGTCATATGGTGTTGTTTACATCGATACAATCTCGCATGTACTCATGAAGTGTTCATAAAATGGCGTTCACACGAAATAGCCACAACGTTATCCTGTGTAATCCCCCGATAACTTTATAGTTTCTTTGAAAAAACAAACAATATATATTTCAGATTCCATTTAAATTGTATATCAAATTCACATTAAAATGAATGAGATTCAGTGATGACAGAGCTTCTTCATGAAGCAATTAAATGCAAGGTTTGATATTTAGAACCCTGGTGTATATAATGTGGTGTTAATCTGTCAATACTGATTTTCTAAAATTTAGCAGTAGTAAAATGCAGTAGTATTTACTACTATTCTTTTACTATAATTCATAGGGTTAAATACATTTATATTTGCTTATACTGCTCAAATACCATTTCACCAGGGATTTGTTATCCCGATAACAAATCCCTGATTTCGTGTACTTTCTTCCAACTTGTAAAACACATTGTTGCTTTGTAGGCCTTGTGTGAATTTTTATGAGTGAACTACTGTATGTATTAAACTCTTGCCTCCTCTGACAAAATTTTAATGTAAGTTGAGATTTTTTTGGTAATATACTATGATAGCGATTTAATAAATGCCCAATTGATATTAAACGAATTCAAATATGACAAAAATTATATATAATTTTTATTTTTTTATTTGTATGGACCTGGGTCAGAAAAACACTGACTCGTAGTGAGAGAATGACTGCTAAACCGAAACACTGAAAATAAAAATTACCTAAGAAAATCATGTAATTCACAAAATAAAACATAACAGCGGATAATAATCATATATGCATTGTATGAATAGGCCTATGTAGAATATTGGCTAGTTGTATGGCATAGCATGATATACTACAAAAGAACCACATGTGCACTTTCACATGTATCAATGGCATTAACTTGCAACAATAAAAAATGGCAATGCTTTTCCCAGGAGGAAGACACTTTTTCTTAAACATTTGATTTACTTTTGATTCTGACAATATATATACTGTACCCTTGAAATATAAACAGAATACACACTGTTCTTCAACTGTTACAGGCAATAAACAAAAATATTCACAACAACTTACTTTTTAGTAAAAACAACCCCATGCAAGGTACACACTGTATATAAGTAGTGCCACTAGAATTTTTTCAACAGAAATTAGAGATCAATGAAAGACTCAATTGGAAAAATAAAAACACATACACATAGAAAGAAAAGTTTTCACAAACACTCAGGTTGCTTATTTAAATCCTCAAGTTATTGGCCTATTAACTAGTAGATAATCTGCAGTCTAAATATCTTGATGTTGAAGTATTTCCTCATTATCTAATACGTGGCGGTATTTCAAGACAATTATAAAAATATTGCATACTGACAGGGCAACACACTAGGTTGACAATGAAAATAACCCGATTGTTAATTTTATCCTGTAAATATAGAACCTAGATCCATGGTTGATTTGTAACTATGGACACACTATTCTCATTTTCACAACAGACCTTGCTCACACTTTAACCTAAACAATGATAAAAAAAAAACACTGGTCTTTCACTATACAACACCACATTTTTAAATATGCTTATGCTTAACTATCATTTAGATTCAACCCTGCAGAGATTAAAAGAAATCAAATAACAGGTGATAGCTATGCCCTGGGCTAGGTCAGAACAACTTCCTGGTCAGAGTAAATGAGATGGATGTAAAATCAATCTTATTCTAGCAACCACACTAACTTCTGATTTCGATACAAATCCATGTGAATTCTATTGCTAATCTCTGTAATGGTGGCCATTTTCAACTTCAAAACACTGTCACTAGTCGCCACCGGGCCCACACAAATTTAGTACTGGCAGAAAGCTTATTGTGTCATCTAATAATTTATCAATAAATTTTGCCCAGATTTGAAGGAAGCTGGTCAGGAGCTCGGCATGAATTTAGCCACAAAATTAAGCAAATATTTTAGTACACAAATCCAAACAACAATTATGCAAAATTAAAAGTGAGGAAATATGGAAAATTTGGTATCAATGGAAAGAAAAATCCACACACTCCCACCTAGCTTAAACACTTTACTGCTACAACATTATCAGGTGACACCCTACATGATAGAAAAGTGTCTCTTCCAGTGATTGGTTTTGCGAAAATTGCGAAATTCTGAAGGTGGGCGGAGTCCTGTGCCAAGAGGATGACATCAAACCACCTCATTAACGCGAGGCTAGGAACTGACTGATAGGTTCGCATTATGCATTGTGCTTGATTGTGATTGTGCTGATTGTGCCGTGATTGTGCCGTGATTGTGCTTCGCATTGTGCCGACTGTGCTTCGCATTGTGCCGCGATTGTGCTTGATTGTGCCATTGCATTGTGCTCGTGATTGTGCTTCGTGATTGTGCTTCGTGATTGTGCTTCGATTGACGTGATTGTGCTTCGTGATTAGGCGTGATTAGGCCGCGTGATTAGGGCATTAGGCTTTCGATTAGGGCTTCGCATTAGACTTCGCATTAGGCTTCGCATGCTCACCAAAAGACCAAAGCAAGTATATGTAGACCAAAATAAATTTAAGACTAACACAAGATTAAAGTACATAAGAAATTAAATAGTAGTCAATAACTAGAACTGTGGGAAGGACAGTATGCTCGACTATTTAAAGCGAGTACAGAGAACAGGCTTATAGAGGGAAGTATATACAGAAATAGGGTAGCACGAGCAGATGATTTCAAATTACTTGAGCTTTAAAAGATTACATTTTAAAAGATTACATTTTTTTACAAGATTGTACTTACATTTTCATTTGCACTACAAGCTTCAAAATATCTTTAGGTTATCCCAGATATTTTAAGGCATAAGTAGCTGAAGGTTACCTCACCCTGTAACTCAGAAAACATGTAAAACCTATCAGTCACTATAACTACAACACCTCTTTTAGTTCTATCAATTGAATAACAAAGAAAGGAAAGGCCCTGACTGCGAATGTCAATGAAAGAATGCAATTCAACCCTCTTTCCAACCTGTACCCTCCCCCAGCCCCTACATATTCCCAAAACTACATCCTGGATTGTATTACAACTTCCAATTTAAGAAAATAGGTGTGTCAAGCAAAGTCAAGCAGCATGAAAAATGTACTATAGCATTAAAGCAAAATTATGAAATAAATATTGCTTAACATATGACAAACTAGGATATGATACAAATCCCCTCACTACTAATAATGCACATTCCAGACTGTCCCACATTCCTTCTCAACCTGTCCCAAATGTTATCCCATTTCTATACTCCGTGCAATCACACCTGGAAACCAGATACTGTGGGTCATTCCACCACTTGCATGACCCACATGCTATCACAACTGAAATCCAGATGACATCCCACCACATGCCATTCCGCCCTGTCCCACATGTCGACCCACCCTGTTCCACATGCCAACCCACCCTGTTCCACATGCCAACCCACCCTGTTCCACATGCCAACCCATCCTGTTCCACATGCCAACCACCCTTGCTCTACATGCCAATCCACCCTGTCTAACAAGCCAACACATCCTGACCAACATCCCACCGCACCCTGCCCTACATACAATTCCACCCTGTCCCACATGACCCCATCCTAATTCCTTGAGCTACATGCCAATCCACCCTGTCTAACAAGCCAACACATCCTGACCAACATCCCACCGCACCCTGCCCTACATACAATTCCACCCTGTCCCACATGACCCCATCCTAATTCCTTGAGCTACTTTATCATCATGTCATCTTCTACCCCACATTTTGCTTATTGTTTATATTTCCCAAACCCCTAATTAAACATTCTTTAGAAGTAAGGAAACTTTCATTTGCTTCTTTATTCATGGCAAGACAAACATTTTGATTGCTAATCATGTCACGAATGTCAATATCATAACAAAACTAGAAATGTGAAGTTATTAAGTCATAAGCCATGTGTTTTTTTTTATTTTTTATTTTAGGTCAAATATATTGCAGCAAATGCACACTATACCTCACCATTAAGTATGAACAATGCTCTTGATATATACTGTGTAAGCAAATCATCATATCCTCTTTAATTCTAGAGATACCACATACACAAATATTTTCAGTGCCATGCATATAGGCTAACTATTATGCACACACAATCACCTCAACGCCCTCTACCACTGAACCAAATAGCAAGTTATTATCTCGGAGGGAAGTAAATTAGGTCTGATGTCTCCATAAGTGTGATGAAAACAAAAGAGAGGTGAAAAAAAAAAAAAAAAATGACCGAAGTAAAAATATAAAAAAAAGAGGGGAAGAGAAAAAGGAGAACAGACACTCCGAGGGGCAGGGAGTGACAGTGGACCAAAGAAAAGTGAAAAACCAGGGTGTGAAAGGAGGTGGAAGAAAGTAGGGAGAGGCCCGGGAGCTGCCAGCACTGGGTGCGATGTGTGTGTTTGGATAGGCGGAGGATGGGTGTAGGTTTCAGGGATTTCTTGTATAGAAGGTTGGTATTCCTCGTGGGGAAAGTTTCAGGGCCCCTCCGTATCGCCGACCCTAATTTATGATGTCGGTCTCGTGAAATATTTGTTTCAGGAGCCCGTACCCCTGCTCCGGTAAGTTTCTTTAAGATGTATTGACTTATTTACAAAGTTTTATTTAGAAGGGAACGTTTCTTGGTTATCTGATTATTCTGCATCCGTCTGTCAGACTTTTCCCTTAGAAGTAAATTTTGAGGAAAGTAGGTGCTTCTTGGTTATCCAAAGCTTTGTTCCTTCTTTACACTCTTATGTAATTTAGCAGGTTGTATTCTGGGTGCCAGTTATGTGTCTAATTTTGCACCGAATTTAGTTTTAGTTTTGTCCGTCGAGAGAAAGAAACTTGCATAACTAAATTAGCATTTTGAGGCTTCCCTTAAGGGAAGTGCCCTCCCTTTAAAGCCCTGTGGGGACATGTTTTTTCTTCTTCTTGTAACTGAGAACCATTAAGAGCTATAAACAGTTACTGTTTGAACCCAAACCTATTCTTCTTTGTGTAATTTATATCCTGATCTTTCTTTGTTTTTTTAGGCATTAGTTAGGATAGTTAGTACCCGAGTTTGTAGCTAAGGCTTCCTCCTCCCTTTCCAGTCTGTGGTCCTGTTCATGCCCCAGGGGACTGCCCAGCTACCGCTTGGCCCTGAGGGTGGGGTGCTCCTACAATAGAGGGTGCTACACTATTAAAAGGTATTCTGTACTAAATGATTTTGAAAAGCAACATGAAACTGAATAACAATAAGCCAAGGGGAACGTACTATTTTCTTCCTCTCACAGCCTCTCTTAAGCAATTGTTGCGAAGCGATCAAGTGCATATGCTACCATGAATTAATGAATAAAACACTTCAGAAAGCCTGTCAATGTGTCAGTTACTGTACATGTGCTATATTAGGAATTTGCTATTTGAGAAAGAAAAAAAAAGTTGAAGTTCAATCCAAATTTTGATTACGTACTGTATTATTTCAAAAAGTGTGTTTTATTTTTCATCTTGCAGATAAAACGATGGAATCAATCAATCCGGTGTGGAAGCTTTTTCCACCAATTTTCTCAAGGTACACCATGTGAACCAAAATGATATCCAACATGGAAGACGGCCCTGTATCTGCATTATCACACAACATGTACATATCCATTTGCATAGCACATGCATTATCTCAGATATAGCCTCTAGGCTCATGTATAATTACAGGAAAGAATTTCATGTATATTTAAGCTCTAGGCGCCAGCGGCAATCCTTAGCACAACACCAGTAGATGTTACCAATTTCATGGACACTTTCTGAACAGAATACTTAATGAACCCTAAAGGATCATGAAGAGTAAGCCTCTTACATGTGATGATGCAAATTCAATGTTGTATGTGACTAAAAACAACAATTTCTTATATTACTTTTCTATTTCATATCCCAGGGTACCAGTATGGTTCATGAAAAGAGCTGTATAGTACTTCTCTGCTCTATTATGCCTTGTGTGTCATACATCAAGGGCCAACACGGCAAGGCAGACATCCAGCACATTATTCCAGAACCGAAATACTCAAACAGTTCACCATTGATCTATCACAAAGTAATTTTGAATAAAAGAACAATCAAGTTTAAAAAAAAAGAACAATCATGTTTTGAAAAAGATTTTGTAAATAAATGTACTACTGGAGTATAATTTCATATGAGCTGTCTCTCTCTTCAGTCAAAATATATCCCAATCCAACGCTGTGTATCCATTTCACTAAACTTAAATATTGATTTGTGCAGTTTACTCCTCTTCACAGGTGGCATGAGCAGGGGTGGCACCAGGGTTTTGATGCTTTGGGGTGGGGACAGGATGACAGTTTTGTCTTTGGGGGAAAAGCAATCTCACGGGGGGCAAAGTGATCTCACGGGGCACGTGGGAAAATGATGTCATGGGGGTAAAGCGATCTCGAGGGGCAAAGCAATCTTGTGGGGCAAAGCAATCTCGTGGGGGCAAAGCGATCTTGCAGGGAGGGACAATGCAATCTCGCAGGGGCAAAGCGATCTCGTGGGGGCAGAGCGAACTCGTGGGGGCAAAGCAATCTTGCTGGGGCAAAATTATATCACGGGCGGCAAAGAGATCTTACTGTAGGGAAAATGCTCCAATGTAATGCCAACACTGGGCATGACCAGGAAACCATACGTTTTTTTCAGGGCAATTGGTTAATCTTTGAGAGAAAAGGTGTTATAATACTGCTAATTGATGGTAGTCAAAAGTGATAAGTTATAGGTTGTGTTATCCATTCTGTTATCCTTTATCCTAAATTTTTGTGATTAGCCCACATCTAATTTGAAGAACTAATAACAACAAGTGGGGTCTTTAACTCACAAAAAATCACATCAAATTTATTAGTACCAAATTACCAGTATTAATACCAAACCAAATTATTCAAAGATTAAGTTGTAATAAATTAGGTCTTAATTGTGTTTGTTTGTTTGTTTGTTTGATGATGCTATAATGTGATTAGGTCTTAATTGTGTGGGTGTTTGTTATTTGCAGAAAGGAAAATTGATTGTACATCATAGGCATCACCAGGGGATGGAGGAGGAAGGGGGGAGGGGGGTCAGAAGTGCGAACAACTCCCCTTTTTTTGTTCAACAAAATTTTAAGGTTATGTTTTTGTAGGTGTTCTAATAAATCACATGCATCACCAAAGAGGGTGGGTCGCCTATCAGAAAATATTTCTTTAAGAAGTTATGAAATAGGCCTATCCCAAAATGTATTACATTGACAAATTACGTAGATGCAATGATGGTATGCTGTACTATATACAGCACTAGCTCTAAAGCGAATCCCTGGACAACCAGCCCCTGAACCCCCCGTGATTGCACCTATATGTTAGTAACCAAGGGTATGAAATATATGCCCTGGTATATAGGTCTAGTTCCTAGTAGCAATTATACTATATTCACAGAAAGCATAGAAATAACATGTGTGGCACGAAAAACTTCCTGAAATGGTGCAATCTTTTGAATAGTGTAGCACCACCCCCACGGACTTTTAGTTACACATACCCTAAGTGTGTAGAAAATAGCATGCAAGGATACACAAAAACTTTTAGGCCCTCATAATGATTAAAATCGCAGCATCCGGGGGCTTTGCCCCTGGACCCCGCCAGGGCTTTGCCCCTGGACCCTTAAGCAGGCCCCTGAATCCCATGATGATTATCTTGTGCTTTGCGCATGAAAAAAAAGTAAAGTAGGACGCCATCATTTTGTGGTTCAACCCCCCTTTTTTATTTTTTGGTGCCTATGTACATAAAACAATTGGCTAGGTTTGATGATCCTGATTGGTTGGTGGAGCACTTCCCCAAATGGGAATGTCATGGGTTCAAACACTGGCTGGTTTATACCAAAGTGTCTTCATATCTCTTGATGTCAAACAGATTGTACAAGGGTAGAAATTGCCCACTAGCCCAAAGGTTCAATAGTCCAAAAGAAAAGGCCCACTAGTCCGATGGTTTAATAGTTTGAAGGTTCACTAGTCCAAAGGCCCAATCGGTCGACGGTTAAGGTTAGGGTATATTTTCGGACTATTGAACCTCCAGACTATTGGGCCTTTGGACTATCGAGCCTACAGACTATTGGACCTTTGGACTATTGGGACTCCAGACTATTGGACCTTTGGACTATTGGGCCTTCAGACTATTGAACCGTCAAACTAGTAAACCTTCAGACAATTGGACCTTTGGACTAGTGGGCCTTTTCTTTCAGACTATTGATCCTTCGGACTATTAGGCCTTTGGAACAGTGGGCTGGCACAATGATAAACTCATCCTGGAATCCAATTGAAGATAAAATGAAGCTGATTAACCACTGCAGTACTTGCTACAATATTTTGTTGTGTTAATGTTGTACTTAAATGTCCTTAAATTGTATGTGCCCTCAGTGATTTGTTACTGAATGTTGCAGAGTGAGCACACTTTGTAAATTTTGCTTGGTAACATAACTCTCGAGTTTTGCTTGCTTTTAAATCTAGAGACATGCTCCTATTTCGTTCTACGACTGATCAGAATAAAGTTCGTTACAAATGGAATCTCGTGTATGTCTTGATGAGAAAGAGAGAGCTGCATCTGAAAGCTAGAAAATCAGTTTTAGAACAGGGACTTGTATGAATAACTAAATTGCTTGTGTAAACCAAGTCATTTTTATGCATAAATGGTATTTGGGGCAGTAAGTGGGCACTATGGCTTGAAATGTGTAATTATCATCCAGCAGAATATGTGGTAGAATGCATTAGGGTATACCTATGGTGCATGTAAAGTGATTCCACCCTCCCTCTTTGTTTGTAACTTATCATTATCCCTTAAAACTTTTGGGCTAGTAACCATTGCATAACCAGCATGCAAATGGCTCTTACTCCGATAGTTTGGCAATAATGCATTAATGCAATTAGTAAATTATGATATATCTTACCAGGGGTGGTCAATGATCTCAAGGGGGAGGGACACAAACAAATCTCACGCTATAAAAGTATGCGTCCTACCTCGGGTCACTCCAATATTATTTTATGCGAATTAATATGCTTATATCACTCCTTCACTTTAGATAATTTTATCATCTTAAACTAAAACATTAGCACTTCTTTCAGATAATTTTACTGAAACTCCCATTATAATGTGTTTGGATGATGCATATCTTTGCAATCATTTTTTTGATTTTGACCTTTATGATTTCCATTTAAGCTAAAATGTTCATCCCCCTGTCCCCAACTTACACTACAAATTGCAACCATAAAGGTACTTATAGTGTTATGATGCCTAGTGTTATGATGCCTAGTGTTATAATGCCTAGTGTTATGATGCCTAGTGTTATGATGCCTAGTGTTATGATGCCTAGTGTTATGATGCCTAGTGTTATGATGCCTAGTGTTATGATGCCTGGTGTTATGATGCCTAGTGTTATGATGCCTAGTGTTATGATGCCTAGTGTTATGATGCCTAGTGTTATGCCTGGTGTTATGATGCCTGGTGTTATGATGCCTGGTGTTATGATGCCTGGTGTTATGATGCCTAGTGTTATGATGCCTAGTGTTATGATGCCTAGTGTTATGATGCCTAGTGTTATGATGCCTAGTGTTATGATGCCTAGTGTTATGATGCCTAATGTTATGATGCCTAGTGTTATGATGCCTAGTGTTATGATGCCTAATGTTATGATGCCTAGTGTTATGATGCCTAGTGTTATGATGCATAGTGTTATGATGTATAGTGTTATGATGCATAGTGTCATGATGCATAGTGTCATGATGCATAGTGTTATGATGCATAGGAAAAACATCAAATTCTGTTAATTTTTGTTTCTTTTCCAGGAGGACTCTCACACCTGGACATGAAACTCGTAATAACTTCGTAGAAAATTCCTTTGAAATCTACTCCTTACAAAAAAAAGTTCGGAAAATTTCCTCAGTAGGAGTGAAAAGCAGTAAAACTTTCCTACTACCATATGGGAATGTTTGGTTCATACACTTGCAAAAATCTCCTTAACTGTGCAAAATGCTCTGAAAATTTGTACATCTTTTGCACTTCAAACTGTATAACTAAAGAGTCTCTGAATATTTTGTTCCATTTCAAACAGTACAGAGAACTTGAATTCATTAACTTACAATTTAGACCATTTTTGTTTAATTATTCAACAACAAAAGTACCGTACTTTGTAAACAATAAAAAGTTTTTTTCTTGTTGTTCAATCAGATTGCAAACAAAATCACAAGGTAACCGCCACTTTGACATTTGTAACTTATGAATAAAAGTATTTAAGAGTCCATTTCACACGGCCTGACAATTAACATATACCTATTTTTACCACATATATAAAATTCAACGTGATTAGTGCAAAAAAGGGCCCGTATTTTGCAATAAATAGAAATGATTGAGAGAAAACATTTTGCGTCTGCTTATGTATCCCTTTATTCTAATTCTGACGTAATCCTAGCACGTCCGAGCTGCATGGACTGTACTATTATGTGCAGAGGGTTTCCTGTTGTACTGTATGTGTATTGTAAACATGCTGTGGAGAGGTGAAGAAGTGTTTTCCAATGTCGGATTTTGGCTGATTTTCTTCCATTTTTAACAGTTATCTTGTATAATTTGTTACATTGATATATATTTATTATTATATGACTGTATATATCAGAAATTCAAACATTATTTGGCTGAAATATTATCGACAACAATCATGAACAAAGAAGTGCAAGAGAGAGGCATAATGATATACCTTAGGTTGCATGATTATACCAAAAAATCAAAAACTATGCTATTTATTAAAAAATTTGTATGAATTGATATCTGTTTATTATATCCTTGAATAAACTTCTTTACATCTTTTCTTATCACTGCATTCTTAAAAATTGATTTTCATTCATGAATAAAAAACAATTTTTAACAATGCACCATTACGTTCGTCATATATTTGTTTAAGAAAAATGAGTTTAAAAAGTTTCTCATCAGTAAAGCCTTGTCTAATAAACTTTTGAACTGAAGTTGTGTGTGCATTAATTTCATTTAATTTGTTTTGCTTCAAAGATATTTCATTGGAACTGGCTAGTTTTTAAATAAAATGCTGTCCAAAGTTCCATTCCACTTGCCCTACATGCCGCATAATTTGTTCTCTCCATAATTTCAATTTCTTGCCCTCAAAGAAAATCTGAACTTAGCAAACTTGGCCTCCACTGTGTGCAATTAAAAGCCTTCAACTTTTGTTTCAACAACTTCTTTCTTAAAACAAACCCGCATAATAATGGTACAATCCAAGTACATGACAAGTTCATTTATATCTTTCTGTAACACATCACAGCTAGTTCCACAATTGTTTTCTTATGCACGCTTTAAGAGTAACATTCCCATATATATGTATGATAGATTTCCCTGTTTTTTAACAGTCGATTGCTTGCAAGCTAGCAGTTTTTTGTTTGTTTGTGTTTAATGGTTAACTGTTTGTTGCTGGTCTGAGTGCAAATAGATGTGTTAGTCTTGTGGCAGTGCTAAGAGAGTTATATTCAGGAAATGACATTGCTAAGGGTAAAAAAAACTTAAAGAGACCAGGAGCGTACGAAGGGTCCCCTGTCAGGAGGCGGGAAAGACCCCCAAAAAATTTTGTAACTGAAGAAATTCCACTGGTAAATGCAGTATCAATCAGGTTGCTGCTGATTGGGAAATCTCTCATTTTTGGAAAATATCCGGCAAATGTAGGACAATTTTCTTTCCATTTTCGGCCAAAACTTTATTCAATTATTGGAGATATTTCCTTCACTTCTTGGTAATTCTCTTTGATTTTCGTAACATTCTCTTTGATTTTCGTAACATTTTCTTCTCTTTGGAAATTTTCTTTACTTGTCTGGTAAAATTGTTCATTTTCAGTTATTTATTTCATTTTGGGGGAAATTTACTTCCATTTTAGAGCAGTTTTACAATTTTCGACAAAAATTGTCGACGAAATTTTTTGGGAAATTTTGCCAATTACCTGGAAAATATTCTCTAACTTTTGGGAAAATGGCAGGAAGGTGAAGGCGAAATCCTTTCAGTTTTCTCCCACCCCTTGCTTTCTACGAAGAGACACGTAAAGGATGATAAAGGAGTAGCCAACTACCATGCCCTCCACCCCTCCCTGATTTGAGAGGGTTGGAAGGTCAGGCTCGTTCAGCGGTAATTAGTTGATTTTTGGTGACATGTGAAAGTACTAAAGTATTAAAGCCTCTTTCTACTAGGCTATTCAACTGTACTGTAGATGCCCATAGAACCTTAAACAACTACCAAACTGGTTCAAAATCTGAGGGCATTGCCCTACAAAATATCAGCTACTAATACCTTCTCAAACAAATAAGTTGGTATTCTTTAATGTTAAGAGACATTTGTAGTACAGGAATCACTTGGGAAATTAATCAACCAATTACTGTAATATACCCTTTACTAGGAGAAATTGAGTACTGCATGCACGGGTGCAGGATAATGACCTCATACATGTATGCTCCACCTGACAAATTAGCTCATTAAAAAACATACAGTAGTGTACTACATCAACAAGGAGTACAATCAGTCTTCACAAATGTTTTCACATTAATAAGCTTTGATGGAAATGTCACATGACATTAACTTTGATAAAGTACATCATTTCGAAAATCCAAATTTGATATTCATTTATGTTCTGATACTTCTTCAAGTGGTACAGATATTTATGAAATGATATCGACTGTAGGAATGAGAGTTTAATTGCAATTTAATCAAAACATTCCTGAGTGCTGAGGAACATTTAAGTAATGGGTGTGTGCTTCATTTGTTAACAAAATACAAATTATTCAATATAGTTTGTAAGTTGTAAAATATAACAGAAAATGAAAATGGGCATGCGGTAAATTGCTAAATACATGACAATGTGTTTTGTTTTTTTTAGGCATAATTCAACAAGCCAACTACCCAAATTCTTGAATTGCCAACTACCCCAATTCTTGAATTGCCAACTACCCCAATTCTTGAATTGCCAATGCCAATTCTTTAAATTGCCAATGCCAATTCTTGAATTGCCAATGCCAATTCTTGAACTGCCAATGCCAATTCTTGAATTGCCAATGCCAATTCTTGAATTGCTAAAGCCAATTCTTGAATTGCCATTGTTAATTCTTGAATTGCCAATGCCAATTCTTGAACTGCCATTGCCAATTCTTGAACAGCTATTGCCAATTCTTTAAATGCCATTGTTAATTCTTGAATTGCCATTGCCAATCTTGAATTGCCATATAACTGATTCAGGAATTTAAAATTTTGTATCTCTGATGGAGATTCCAGAGACATAAAAAATCCCATGGAAATTAGTCAAAATGTTGAACAAATAATGTGACATGTCGCCCAAAGGTCAGAGGTCAAATATTAATGGTAAAATTTGTGCTGCATTTCGTTGGAATTATGTAAGTGCATTTTTTTTTATATTTATCTTTGATGGGTTGGTGTCCAGAATTTGTTACTTGGTGGGTTGGTGAAGGGTGATGCAATGTTATGTCCCACACATAATGGGATATGACATTTAAGGTTCAAAGGTCAGAGGTCAGATAATTGATTTAAAAAAGGTAATTTTGTGTTGTGCTTCCTGGGATAATTGTAAGCGATATTGAGTTGGTACTTGGTAGGTTGGTGGAAGGTCATATAAGGTTGTGTCCCGCAGAAAAGGCAACATATTATCTAAAGGTCAAAGGTCAAAAGTCAAATTATTGATTTAAAATGGAAATATTTGGTTGGTCGTGTGTTAGGAAAATACTGAAGTGCAATTGGGTTGTTACTTGGTGGATTGATGATAGATGATGAAAAGTTGGGTCTTTGGAAAGATGTGACATGTCGCTTCAAAGGTTAAAGGTTAAAGGTCAGGGGTCAAATAATTGAATAGAATGGCACATTTTGTATCATGCTTTTGGGGAAAATCATGTGACATTGGGTTGGCACTTGTTGGGTAATGTTACTGGGTGGGTTGGTGCAGGTAATCAGTAGTGTTGTGTCTGGTACATAATGGGGCATGTCATTTAATGGTTAAATGTCAGAGGTGAACTAATTGATATGAAATGACACAGTTTATGTCATGTTTCCTTTAAAAACTTTTGAACATTTTACAAATTATATGTGGCAGAGGAGATAAGGTCAGCAACTCCGTGGATTGCCATCTTGTTTGTTTTTCCCCTTGGTAGCCTTGAACAGAGCAAGCATAAAACATCAGCAAAAGAAATAAAAGGAGCATCACTTTACCTGGTTGATATTGGCTCCAAATGCCTGATCAAAGCAGTAATGCTTTTCCCTTGAACGTTTTGCTCTCAACACATCGTCGGGATCAACCAACGGATCCATTAATACCACCACCTACAAAAGAAATGCATTTGTATATTTGAAAGTTAGAAAGGTGGACAACAGAAGACAAATTTTGATGAAAATTATTGCTTAAAGTATGAAATGGTAAAAAAAGAAATACAGTCACAATCTTGACATAACATTTTGTTTGTTGATCTTTAATGGCACCGCGACAGTCAGAGTCAAATGTGCCAAGAGGGTGTTAGAATAACTTTCTATATTGATTGCTTTGATAAATTTTCAGTATTGTAGAAATTGGTTAAGAAAATAAATATACAATTTTTCAGGAATTAAAATACTGTATACTGTATGTCCATTCTTGTCACTTCAGTTTCTGTTATAAAAAACCCAAACAAACATAGGCCTATACAAAATTTGCTACAGTTACTCAATGAAAGTTGGACCTCATTAAACACATCAAAAGCGGTGAAAAAGGGTCATATAAACAGGTCCCACATGTCCGTCTTCAATAAAGGGGGACAATTTAAGAACAAAAACCTGGGATAGGAATAGAATCAGGCGAGGATAGGTTTTCTAAAGACAGATAATACTGGGGTTAAAAGTGGAAATAAGAAGTTCAAGTTCTTTGAAATTAGCGGAAAGTCCACAACAGTTCCATTGTGTAACGTCAGCGGCCATTAGTGATAGTTAAGGGGTAAGGGGTCCTAAGGGGGGTCCGAGTCTGAGGAAGGTTGGCCACCTTCCATGTCTTGGAATGGTTTTTTATTAGTGGAGGGGAGGGTTACAGAAGAGGAAAGTTGGATTGGGGTGTTCCCACTGCTGTTGTAAGATGCCTCAGAGGAGTTGGCGGTAGGTGAGTGGTGTTCTGAGTTGGGATGGTTGGGTTTCTGTTGTGTCTGGGAGGAGTTTCTGTTAGTGTTGGTCTGGCGTTTTCCCCTGAGTGGTGAGGGGGTGGAGAAAGGTTTGGGGAAGATTGAAAAGGTTTGTGTTGGTTGATAGGGTGTTTGGATGTTGTGAAGGATGTCTTTGATGTTTTGTTGGTTTTTTTGTTGGGTTGAGGTGAATTGTAGTGGTCCTTGGAAGGTGCTGTGATGCTGGCCCAATTTTCCCGAGAAAGGGTGAGGGAGGCTACATATTGATGCGAGGGGCCTGAGGTGTTGGTGGGTGTGGAACAGGTTGAGGCGGAAATAAAAGTATGAGGGGGGCAGTGGCCTTCCCTTTGTGATGTCTTGTCCAACCAGACTATAGTGGTCTGAATGCCCTTGGAAAGAGTGTGGGGGCGTGAGAAGATGGGGTTGTTGAGGTTAGTGGTGGTTGGAATGTTGGTAGATTTGTTGGTAGGGTTGATAGTAAGGGTGTTGCGGATAGAGCTTGGGAGAAGGCGTAAAGGTGCGGGTGTTGGTGTTAAGCTGGTTTGAGATTTTGGAGTCTAGTATTTTCCTGGCTTCAGGGTATGAGATGTTTTGTAGGGTCTTAATTTTGGAGACTTCTTTCTCCCGGATCCATTTGGGGCAAGTGTTGGAAGAGGCAGGTGGTTATCGGAATGGATATTAGAGCAGTTCATGCATTTTGGTTCAATGTCACATTCAGTTTGGTTGTGGGTGGTGCAGCCGCAATTGGCGCAGTCGGCTTGGGAGCAGCAGCTGTTTTTGCTATGACCGTATTTTTGGCAGTTGTGAAATCTGAGGGGGTTTGGTATGGAAGAGAATATGGGGTTGCTTGGTTGCCGATGTGGATAGAAGTGGGAGTTTCATGTGATGAAGTGTTGGTTTGTATTGTGTTGTTGTTCCAGGTTAGGGTCAATCTGTATATGTCTGTGACGCCTTGCGACTCAAGTTCCGAGGTTATCTCCTCGAGGGGAGGGGGGTTCCCTGGAGATTAGGGCATTTTATAACTCCCCTGGAGGAGTGGGAGTAGCAATAGGGGGAAGCAATGATATTGACACCTGTGTTGGCGAGGGTGGTAGTGGCAAGAAGGAGTCTAGATTGGGTGGATGTGGAACATTTAACTAGGTCTCCGGATTTCAAGCATTTGATATGGTCAGGGGTTCCAATGAGACCCCGGAGGGCCTTATTAATAGCAAATGGGGAGAGGTTTTTGAGGCTGAAGTCATCGGGAGAAAAAGAGACTATGATCAATTTTGGCCATGGGGAAGTGTGTTGGGTGGTGGTAAGGAGATGTAAAGGAGGGGGGGGAGGAATGAAAGTGAGGGGGTGAGGAAGGCCCCTTGAAGTGTTTATGGGCCTGTCTGTTAGGTTGAGGTAATGTTAGGTTGTCTAATTCTGATGTGTCCATGTTGATGATAAAAAAGAAAGAAAGAGAGAAAAAATAAAAAGGAGGTAAAAAGGAGGCAACAAGTGCCCCAGTAATTGGAAAGGATAGCAAGGAGAGAAGAAAAATGGGGAGAGAAGAAAAGAGGGTAAGACCAGTAGGAGAAATAAAATAAAGCCTACTAGAGACTAAGAGTAGAAAACTAGCCAAGCAAAACAAGTGTAAAAACAACCCCCCTACATAGTGAAAGGTGAAAATTGAAAAGAAAGGAAGAGAAAAGAAATACTGTAAGGAGAAGCGAGAAGAGGGGAAGAATTACAAAAACCAGAACCAAAAGGTTTTGTGATTCCCATGCTTCTTTTACATAAGCTGATTGTTTGCAAAATTTGTACTTACTGTCATGTCATTGCATATTATGAAATATTTGTGCCAGGATATTTATTCATAAACCACACCCACCAAGCAGATCAATAAAAATGTTGACAACATTAGTAATTTGCACAATAATTAACAAGCAACATTAGCAAGCAGGATGCAAAAACGATTGTTCATTTATCCTATTGCAAGAATTTGTCAGTATAGCCCCACCTACTCATTTATATTCACTACCACAACATAAGAACATATGTACAGACCATGACCCATCTGTGTACCTAATATAGCATAAATCTGATGTATTGCTCATGGGGTATGGTATGGTGTTTACATTATTTAGCACTTTCACATTAAGCCACGCCCACCATGCATTAATGACATCTGCTGATAACATAAGCATATACACAATAACCAACAAAATTATCATGCCCAATATGACGCAAAACGGACATCATCAGCTATACACATCAGCTAACATCATAATTATCCCAAATATGAAACAAAACAAGACATGCGGTTGTTTAAATATGACCATTTTAAGATTTTTACTTTAAGCCCTGCCTACTCATTAATATCAATGATATCAACACCAAAAACAATAGGGCACATCTACAGACCATTTCTTGAGATACTGTGTTTACAAGCTCTTTTCAATGATTATGTTAAGCCCTGCCCACTATGCATATTAATGAAAGTCAACATTTTTACATCATGAACATGTACATACCAGCAAACGTCATAAATATCCCAAATATGAAACAAAACAGACATGCGGTTGTTAAAATATGAACATTTCAAGATTTTGACATAAAATCCCACCAACTCAATATGCAGGATATTACTACCAAAACCAATAGGGCACATCTACAGATCATGGGCTATCTGTGTACCAAATATGACAAGAATCCAGTTTACCATTCTTGAGATACCATGTTTACATGCTTTTTCAGCAAAATCATATTCCCCTCCCTATGCATATTAAAGATATTCACCGTTTTTACATCATGATCAGTTACACACTATAGGTAACATCATAATTGCACCAAACATGAAACAAAAGAGACATATGGTTGTTAAAATATAAACATTTCAAGATTTTTACATTTAATATGCATGATATCACTACCAAAAACAATAGGGCACATCTACAGACCATGGGCTATCTGTGTACCACATATGACATGAATCCAGTGTATCATTCTTGAGATATCACGTTCATGAGCTGGCTGTCACAAACATACACACACACACAAACATACATATACTGTACCATTACACCCATACACACACAAGCCAGCATGACTGCATAGGTTCCTGAGCTATCGCATCGCAACCAAAGAAGGATAGAGTAGGTAGTGAGTGTGGGAAGGGATTGAAAAAGCATTGAAAAAGGTTAAGTAAGGAATGGAGCAAGGTTGGTAGAGGCCCCAGAGCTACCCATGCTGAGTGGTATGTTCCGATGTGCTTGCGAAGCACTGGTGGTGTAGGTCCCAATAAGCTAAAGAGAAAATGGAAAGGTCTTACCCAAAGCCAAAGTAAAAAGGCAGTAAATCAAAGAACAAAAACTAGAATGTATTAATACGGTCATGGTTCGCATGCCCATTGAAATTGACACCCATATCATATGACCGGCCAATTAATAAAATGGCATCTCATATTAAGTCCACATGGCATCCCATGTCCAAAATGGCATCCCACCCCATGACATCCCATCCCTTGTCACACATGGCATTCCACCATATCTTCCAAATGGCATCCCACCCCATTTCCCACATGACATCCCATCCCATCCTTGTCCCACATGGCATTCCACCATATGTCCCACATGGCATCCATCCCATGACCCACATGGCATCCCACCCTATGTCCCACATGGCATCCCACCCTATGTCCCACATGGATCCCATCCTATGTGCAAAATGACATCCCACCTAATGTCCCACATAACATCTCATGCCTTGTCCCACTTGGCATTCCACCATATCTCCAACATGGCATTCCACCATACTGTACCATACAGTATGTCTCACATGGCATTCCACCATTATGTCCCACATGACATTCTACCATATGTCCCACATAGCATCCCACCCTATGACCCACATGACATCCCTTCCTATGTCCCACATAGCATCCCTCCCTGTGTCCCGCATTTTATCTCTCCCTATATCCCCCATGGCATCCTACCATATATCCCAAATCAGTGGCTTCCCACCTGATGTCCCACATGGCATCCCACCTTATGTCTCACATTCGATCCAACCATATGTTCCACATGGTATCCCTTCCAATGTCCCAATGACATCCTATTTTATGTCCCACATGGCATCACATCCCATGTCCCCATGGCATCATATCCCACATCCCCATGGACTCCTAACCTATGTCCCACATAGCCTCCTAACCTATATCACACATGGCATCCCAACCTATTTCACTCTCTGTGTTACTTGTGGCATCCCACCCCATGTCCCACATGGCATCCCATCCCATGTTCCACATGACATCCCATCTCATGGCATTCCACCTTGTCCCGCATGGCATTCTACCATATCCTACATAGCATTCCACCCTGTTCCACATGGCATCCCACCCAATGTCCCACATGGCATCCCACCCCATGTCCCACATGACATCCCATAGGCTCCATAAGAAGTATCATTCTAGCTATCACAGTCCGTGATTGAGCATACTATGTATGAAAGTGTCAGTTCATATAAAAACTTATATGCAAATGACCTGTTGAATAAGAAAAAAAGCAGAGTCAAATAATTATGCCTGATATAGCCATTGGTGTATACCACATGGTATATATTATATCATATGTCCAGCATAGCCCCCATCCGTGTCCCACATGGCATTCCTCCCTATGTCCATATGTATTCACATCCTGTCCCACTCCCTGACTGGGTGCATACTAAATCAGAAAGTCTGGTTGGTTCATAAACTGTAGCAACTTTATGCAAATGACCACAATAATAAAGGCAGAGTTCATGCCTGATATAACCGTTGGTGCCGAAATATTTTAAAGAAATTTAAGAATTTTAAATCTCCAGTGCTACGAGAGAGACGCTTGAGGATCTCTGAAGAATATTGGAAAATTATATCATTTTACAGTTATCTTCTCAGGAAATATCAATATTTTGTAGACTTTTTAAGGAAATTAGTCTTCAATAATCTGTCTTACTGTAAGTGTCTGTGAAAAACGTTTAACATTTTGTAAGGAAATTCTAACCTTCCACAAATATATCTGAAAAAACTGTAACTTTTTCTGAGGAACTCTGAAGAAACTTTTAACATTTTTTTAAGGAATTCTCAAAAAACTAACATTTCTAAGAAAATCTCAGGAAAAACGAAATCGCCATTACATAGGTTCCCATTATGCTTCGCATGCTCACCAACAAGATAAATACACCGGTCCAATGTAAATCACGAAAAAGTAGGAAGAAAAGTTGTAAAATAATGAGTTTAGTTCATGGTGAAAACTTATAGACTGTGATTTGGCACTTAAATCTTTTTAAAAAGTAGTGTCAAATGGTACAAATGGTATACTAATCTTGAATGAAATGCATTAACTTTTGTTACAAAATTTCTTTGGAGTTTTGCATTGTTATGAACTGTGCATTAAATACTGTTAATGCACGACAACGATTATTTGGTTTATTCCATTTTCAAAACAGGTAATTTTTCTAATAAAGTGATAAAATATATGTAAACTTTTCTCTGTTTTTCATTCTTTTTAGTTGTTTTTTTATGCATTTTAAACAATCTAACAGGGAAATTGTTATAAAAAGATTTGGCATCGTGTTTAGATACATATTTAATGCACGGTCCAAAGGACTTTGTACTCGCAAAGGACTTTGTGTTCGCTAAAGTCGGGCCATTCTACTCAGGCCAAAGTTCTTTGCCCCGTGCATTAAATACACATATAAACACTCTGCCTCAACATTAATCTTTAATTAAAAAGGTCAGGGTGTGAAGTCACTCTCAACAGTAGACTTACTAGACCAGTCATTTTCATACACTTGTACAAATGTACTCATACAAATGTAAAATGATATATCTTTTGAACAAAACGATATACAGTAGTAGAAGATACTAGTCATTTCTTCACATATATTTTCTATATATACTAAGCTTCCCACTCAATTTCTGACCATACCAAAGAGCATAAATGTTCCAATAGAGATGCAACTCCTGTGCATGAGTGGCATTTTAGAGACTGTCACATGATATGATCACCTGATAATGATTTGCACATGTAATGCGCACACTTAGATAACACTTTTGAACCAGCTGGTGTTGGTCACATGACTGATTAGGTAATTGAAACATTTATGACATAATGGGTAGTGAAAGGACCATCCCAAAGTGACTACCTGTAAAGAGAGTGCAGAACAAAAGTGTGTACATGTGTGCATGTTAAATGACACCAGACCATTAGATGTGACAGTCTCCAAAATGGGGGCCTTCATAGTGGAGCCAATTCTTTAGCACTACAAGTACAGGGACTTCATCCATGTTTTTGAGGCTTAACGACATCACGACAGCAAAGGTTAAATGGTGCCTGGGAAACATACAGACCCCTAGCTTTGCTTTCCATGCCCCTCCCCTCTGTTGGCCTGCCCCTCCCCTGGTATCCACCCTACCCCTGGGGTCTGCCCTAACCCTGGGGATCCACCCTGCCCCAGGGGGTCCACCCTGCCCCTGGGGTTTTTTTGCCCTGGGGTCCGCCCTGATTTCCCCATAAAAAATTTTGTTTATATAATTATTTTTTTGTTTTGTTTAATCAAATGATCATAATTAGCCTCATAAATGAAATGCCTTACATGGATACAGAACACAAAATGATAGCATAGTAAGTAATTGTTCTGTTTGGCTAATGACTAGTCCTTATCGATCAGAATAGCTTCATTCTGAGATGCATGATTGTAGCTAAAATCCCAGAGCTTCTCCACCAAGGGATTGAGCCTTAAGGGGGCCATGTGACTCCTCGTCCAAAATATGCAGCGCTTCGTGCGCCCATTAATGTACCCATCAACAAGTCTAGCACCTGCCCTTTTTAAATCAAGCTAGGGATCTGACATATACTCCTTGATATACAACTATTACATGAAGGGAGATGTATGTTAAACATAATTACTTACAGTATTTTCTATGGTGTGTGCGATTACAGTTCCACCTTTTTCCTTTTCATCAGGGGTCAAGGGTCGAATGCGCAATGCCACCTAATGGAACAAAATGACAACATCATTGCATCACATTGTTTTTTAAGTTTGCAGTGAAAAATGATGAATTCAGGCAAGAAAGTGAATAGCATACAGCAATATGCATGCCAGAATAATTACCCTAGATTATCATCATATTTCTAAGCTACTTTTCTTTGTTGAATTGCATTTCTTCTTTTAAATATTGCATAAAAAAAAAAAGATAAAATATTGGTAGTACCTTTCACAATGAGCAATTTAAGTGAGCTTCTATTTAGTTCCTAAAAGGAAAAAATACATCATTAGAATTGCACTAACATGGAAATTGCACTATTATTTTTACAAATAATCAGAATCAGATTACTTACTGTTAACTGATTGGTCTTCCAATCACTGTTGCCTCTCATGCCCTTTGAGGTATCCATAGTTTTAACCGCCAATTACAACACACAGACGGTTAAATGTGAATATAAACTGTTCTTGGATAAGCTCCCTTTCCGGTGTCCACACACATCCCAAGACTTGTCCTTTCTGACTGACGTTCCCATGGTTACATGTTCTAAACTTCAATAGGAAGAGAACTGCATTGTTCTTATCTTCGAAGAAATTGTTTTCTACCTGTGGAAATCAGTTAATATTCGTGTTAAAAAGAAGAAAATATTGCCAATGTGAAGTGTAGTAATACCACATATGCACGTAACTGCATGTATACTCATGTAAACAGGTAGAGGTCTCTGCTTCTAGGGAGCAGGTGGACATGTTTTTAAGGACAAATCGTCCTCTGGGAGACCCAAAAGTTTCAGTTGGTCAAACAATTATTTTACTGAGTATTAAGTCAAATTTACCTCAATAGCAACACAAATGAGCTTGATTATTCTTATTAAAAGTTATGTAAAATAGCAACCGATGCCATCAAATTGTTGCAAAATACCGGTAGGCATTTGACAACATGAGTTAAAAATTTTCCATTTTCTTTAGTAATCAAATCCCCTTGCATAATGGTATGAAGGAAAACAGTAGCATACATTAAGTCACATATTTCTTTGAAAGTAACAGTAAAGTTGAGAATACATTCTACAAATGGATTTTAAAAAGAAAATGACTAAAAACTGATATTCTGATAATATAACTGATAATCATATCAATAAACATATACCATAATTGACATATTAGGTGCACCTGCTTTAATAAGTGCCCCTGCTCTAATAAGTGCTCCCCCCCTTCCCCCCCTCAACATTTCTTTGACTGATAACATAATTTATTTTACTATTTGAAGACTTTTGAAAGTTTTGTTACATTCTTTAATTGCTTATTTTGCGTCTGATGCTCACAACGTTTTTGTGGCGGTTATTGTGGGACTAGTATATATGCAATTTGAATATCACACTGTATGCGGCCCAGAGCATGGGCGCTTATTAGGAAGAACTTTGGGCCCAAAAATTGGTTCAATTTTATTTTTGCAAGGGCCCTGGAAACTTATCTCGTCAAATACGATAATAACATTTAATAACTCCCCAACAAACCAACACACAGTATCAGCATATGAGGCAGCACATGTATGTCTTCGCTGGTTAATTACCTTTTAATAGTACTTTTCTTTGAAAATATCTAAGGCCATCAGAATTGTTATTATTATTATCATACCGAATATTATAGTGCTAAAATTCATGAAAAAACATGCTCATAAGCACTGTACATGAAATATAATATAAATCAATATAATTAGAAGTTATAGTCCATATGCTAGCTTAAATAGATGTGTTTTTAATCAAGATTTAAAAGTGTTTAAATCTGAACAGTCTCGGACATCACTTGGAAGGTTGTTCCAGAGTGCTGATGCTATTGTTCTAAAAGATTTGTCACCATAACTGACAGTTTTTGTTCATGGTACCACGAGACTTGAAGATCTACATGACCCGAGTGCACGCTTTGGAGTTTACAGTTTAAACATATTTGTCATATAACAAGGTGATAAGCCACATAGTGCCCGGAAAGTGTGCACGATGACCTTGTACTTAATACGGTAACCCACGGGAAGCCAGTGGAGTTATGGTTGATCGGTTATGTCATTTAGCTTTTTTTTATATTCATTTCCTAATTTTCAGTTACTTATTTAACAAGAAAGTCAAAATTTCCTGCTAGAATTTAGAATTCCACACTCACAACATTTTAATCAGAATTTACATGTTGATGCCCGAAAAATCAAAAAGGTATTAAAGATAGATCATTTACGATCCTGATGAAATGTGTGTTAGATACTTTAAAGCAATGCAGCTTACCTTGTTTTATTTGCTTCTACATGCAAGTGTCCAAAGAGCAACTTAACATTTAACTGAAAAAGACTGTTCTAAAAGGTCATTGCTCTTTCACAACGTTCGCAAAATAACTTAAAAGCTAATTATTACTGGGAAAATTATTGATTATATTTCAAGGCTGTCATATCTCAGATTTAACTTTTCTGTACAAATTACAAAATTTAGAGATACAAATTTTCTGATATTTAACAAATTACCCAGAGGTAATTACCAGTTAGCCTTTTGTTCACTCAAAGCATAGGCCTAATCAATAGTTCCATGCTTTAAAGGATTCGTTCAGGTTTTAAGCAAGTCCATCTTATATAAAAGAAGACTTCAAAGGAAACAAAATGTTGAAGAACCCATTCAAAAATCTTATTTCTTTAAGAAGGTATTCAAGTTTAAAGTTTTGTATCATTTATGTATAAACGACTGAAATGAGACTAGTTGTGACATCAGTCTTAGATTCTTTAGTCTTTATGTATTCTACTATATTTTGTGGCTTAAAAATCATTGAATATGTTAGGAAAATTGTAAATATAATCTTGTAAGGTAATTATGATTTACTATCTGAAGAAAGTTTGAAGAAAAATAATTTAAATACAGTAGTTAAACAGTTGAATAATTTTCTTTAAAATACATTAACAATTGTTAAGAATGTAAGGATGAGAGTGCCAACCTTCCATAGTAGACTTACTACACCAGTCATTCATAGATAAGACAGATCTGCTTTAAACTTGAATATCTCCTTAACAGAATAAGATATTGCAGTAGTTTCTACACCATGCATTTTGTTTGTTTTAAAGAACTCTTTCGTATATGAACTTGCTTCACCACTGAAGTAATCCTTTAAATGTCATTGAGAAAATTAGATACTTTTATGACTCCTGATGGTTATTATTAGCTTTGGTAAGATGAAGTCAAGTGTGGTTTTCTTTAATTATCTAAAGGACGTTACATCAAAACTATTTTTTCATATTTTTATGCAAAGTAAATTACAATTAGTCATGCAGGAATAATGTTTGTTGGTTTGTTTGATGAGGTCTTAACGGCACCACGACAACGAGGGTCAAATTGTGCCTGAGGTCAGATCATTTAAGAGGTAGGAAGGAAAGAAAACAGAGGGAGAATGAGAGAAAATTCAAGAACAAAAGTCAGAATTTAAAAGCTGTGATCGAGAGGGGAGGAGGTGCATAATGAGGTGGGAGTAAGAGGTTGTAGAGGGGGGTGAGGTGATGGTGTGACCAATTCTAAGGTTGGGGGTAATATGAATGTTGTCGTAATATGAACGAGAGAGGTTGTTGATGGTGGATTTGATCGGGATTGTGGGCTGGATGACATGGAGTTTGTTATCAATTTGGGAGTTCCATGAGGTTTGCCAGCGGTCATTAACAAGGGAAGCGATAAGCGGTTTGATGTCAGAGAGGGTTTTGGGAAAAGGGGTAGGGAGGAGGTTGAGGGCAAGCTTAGCGGCTGCATCAGCCCTGTCATTGCCAGGGATGCCAACATGGCTGGGTATCCAGAAGAAAAGATTACTTTTCCTGCAGAGGGTGGAAAAAAAAAGTTTCCGGAGGAGGAGGTGGCATGTGAGGTTATTCCATTTAAGATTGAGTAATGAATAAACAGGTTTAATCCCAAGTCAAAAGCCTCTTATTCAAAATATTCCCAATACGAAGGTAGAAAATAATATCTCTGATGCTAATCCAATAAAAATGTACAAATTGGAATTCGGCAAATAATTAGTTAGTGCATGCTGATCAAAAATCTTTATTAATTTTGATATTACTGTATATTTTCAGTTTTAGAAACTGCATAATAGCATAACAAATTGTTTTAATATAAAGAAATGCTACTAGTGTTTAAATCATATTCTTGCTAATTGATTTTCCTTTGTTACATTTTGTTATACTATTATATGACAAGTAATATTGTAGACCTAGATTGAAAAAATAGGTTGAAAACGAAAAATATAATTAATAAACAATGTACCACCTGTTGGCAGATAGATATTCTGATCAAACAACGATGATAAATTCTTTTTTCTACATTTTCAACATATTCGTAAAGGCAAGGCACCTTATATCATCCAAACGAAACATATTGATTACATAGTCATACACTGGCAGTGTCAACACATTCCTGAAGATGATTTTACTTTGAGAAACAGATAATATCATTAAATTACTAGAGAAACTTATAGCTTGGCATTTCTATTTCCCCCAAGGTTAAAATGAGCTTATCTTTACAACTTTTTCATCCTTTATTCAAAATATTGTCTTCAATGTACTGCAATGAACTTCTTATAAATTCATACTTGTATCACGTTACACAAGTACACCACTTTCTGGAAATCACACATCACATAAGAAAACATGAAAGATAAGATGCATATCTTCCTACACTTAAAAAATAAATTTACATTCTTTTGTATTTCCTTATAACTACTGAAGCCTTAAAAGCTTTTCGTCTAATACGATATTGTCTTTCAGGTCTCCTCATTTTCATGCATGGATTGTTGAACCTGTTTGGAAGTTTCCTCTTCAAATTGAATTTACATATCGATAATTCATTCCCAAGTATTTCTAGCTTTAGGATTCCACAGAATGTAGGTGCATGCACACCTGAAGAAAGTGCAGATATAACTTTTTGCTAGAACTTTTTGCTAGTAGAGAAATAAGAACCAGATGTTCTGGAGAAGCCACAAAAGGATGAACAACTATTAAAACAGCTTCTATTTTTAAAATAGATTTCTATTATCAAAATGGACTGGAATAAAGCCTTCACATTACCATTATACTCCATTTTGGGACTTAATAATTAACTCTGTATCGGAAATAGCAGCTGAAGCATAAATTCTGTTAGCTATTCTGGTACAGAGTGTATTAAGTCCCAAAATGGAGTATAATGGTAATGTGAAGGCTTTATTCCAGTCCATTTTGGCAATAGAAATCCATTTTGAAAATAGAAGCTGTTTAAAGTACATGAATTGATGTTTACTGCTAATGTCAGCAAAGGTTTATGAAAGAAGTGTGCATGAAAAATGTGTTTGAATAAATGGGTCCAAATGCAAAAAACATTCATTATATAAAAGAAGTCAAAACAAGCCAAATTTTCAGAAAAAGACAACCTTTTTCCTTGCAGCCGAATAAGCCTTAAAAATGTCATATTTAATGTACTGTGCAGCATGTCTGAACAAAGTGCAGCATGTCTGAACAAAGTGCAGCATGTCTAAACAAAGTGCAGCATGTCTGAACAAAGTGCAGCATGTCTGAACAAAGTGCAGCATGTCTGAACAAAGTGCAGCACGTCTGAACAAAGTGCAGCACGTCTGAACAAAGTGCAGCACGTCTGAACAAAGTGCAGCACGTCTGAACAAAGTGCAGCACGTCTGAACAAAGTGCAGCACGTCTGAACAAAGTGCAGCACGTCTGAACAAAGTGCAGCATGTCTGAACAAAGTGCAGCATGTCTGAACAAAGTGCAGCACATCTGAACAAAGTGCAGCACGTCTGAACAAAGTGCAGCACGCCTGAACAAAGTGCAGCATGTCTGAACAAAGTGCAGCATGTCTGAACAAAGTGCAGCATGTCTGAACAAAGTGCAGCATGTCTGAACAAAGTGCAGCATGTCTGAACAAAGTGCAGCATGTCTGAACAAAGTGCAGCATGTTGAACAAAGTGCAGCATGTCTGAACAAAGTGCAGCATGTCTGAACAAAGTGCAGCATGTCTGAACAAAGTGCAGCATGTCTGAACAAAGTGCAGATCTAACTTTTCTGGAAAAGCAAGTGAAGGAATACAACCAGTTTTTGAAATGTATAAAAAAATCTTTCTTCAAAATGGATAAACTTCTACAAAGTACTGACCAGTAAGTACTAATTCCTGTGTACAAAATCTAAAAGGTTTGTTAAATAAGTGTTAATGAAAAATTTATGAATAAAAATAATGCAAATAAATGCAGAAAATGTGTGTTTATTTTTCCCACATTTAACTTTGAATGTATATTTAGAGCAAAAATGAATTTGAGCAACAAATATCTGGAGGTAAAACATCAAGCTGAATTAACTTTGAATTGTTTAATATTGTGTTACACCTTCATTAACAATTTTTCAAATTAAAGTGGTCCACATGAAAGTTTGGGGTTAAAAGTCTCTCCTTCAAATTACAGTATATGCCGCCATTAAACGTCTGAATGGTTTATGAAACCAGCTTTTTCTGGATTAGCTAGCGAAGGCATAAGAACCAAACGTTTTAGGAAATTTTCTCCAAAATGGATTACACAGTGAAGTACCCTTGTCTACCATGTATGAGTTCAACAAAGGTTTATGAAATGAGTTTTAATGAAAAATGCATGAATAAAGATAATGGGTACAAATGCAGCAAAAATGTGTTTGTATTTATTTCTTATATTTAACTTCAAATGTGTTTCACTTTGTGTTCCAACGATAATCGGTTTGCCGATCATATCGTGCCGATTATGGTTGATTGGCAGCATAATCGGAATCGGTGAAATGCCTGTGGATTGCCAATCCGATTATTACAATTTGTTTTCCTCATTATCTAATACTGTTTAATTTATTCATTTCTTTTTAAATGTTAAAACATGAAAAGCTGAGAAATAAAAAAAAAGCAAAAATATAATTTTGATGATGAAGAATGTATTTTTTCTTTTACTTCTCAAAATGTATTCCCTTTATCATTATCTTATACCTCCATGTAGTTTTAAGTATCTATGATCACTTACACTGCCCACAGCATATCTTATACCTCCATGTACTTTTAAGTATCTATAATCACTTACACTGCCCACAGCATGCTTATCATGATTACTACTATCATAAAAAGTAGTTGAACTTGCATCGGATCGGGCCAATTATGACAAAATATGATCAGCAATCAGCAGAGCCCATTACAGTGTAATCGTTGGAACACTAGTTTCAGTTATGATTTAAAGAGCAAAAATGAATTTGAAAAACAAATACGTACATTTGGATATAAAACAAACTGAATTGACTGAATTCTTTGATAAATGTGTCTCCCTGTCATGAACAGTTTTTCACTTTACACCCTAGGTTAAAGCTCCAAATGACAGGTTATGGTAAAAGGTCTTTCCACGGATTTCTAGGCAGTCATCAATCATTTTCACGGTAAATTGATTATGAAAACAGCTGTTTATGTTTACCATGCGAAGATACACAAGACGAGCACATACTTACAATGCTGTTATGGATTTGACATGTACAGCATGCGTGTCTGAAGAAAGAGTCAATGCAAGGGCAAGGCTAATAAAACGTTTTTGGAAAAGCTGGTGAAGGTATAAGAACCAGATGATTTGAAAAGCCAACAAGAAACTATTTCTCCCAAATGGACTGCGCTTGTATAAAAGTATTGTTGTTAACCATGTACAATATCAGTGGATAAATATAATGGGTGCAAATGGAGATCAAATATGTTTTTGATTTTTTCTTACATTCATTCAATTCTACAGTATGTTTCACTTTCACTAAATAAGGACACTTGAAGACGAGGTATCATGACTGAAATGAACTTGTAATTAGTTGTTCATGCACCTCTCTTTCATGAATAATTGGTTATTTTACAACATATCCAAAGTCAAGGTCAAAATTTTGAGGTTTTTCTATGCAGCCCTGCACCAGGCATAAATTACCCATATGGTTGCCATCTAGCGTGGCATGTAACATGAAATCAAATTTTCTTCTCAACATTCCTTTCAGATTATACACAACTTCTTCCTGAAGTTAAGACAAATAAATGTATTGTTTTCATGTCATTACACAAGGAGTGTCACGCCACGCCTCCTGTGCACCACATGACTGATTAGCAATTCACTCAAACAAACGGGGAAAAAATTGAACGACAGACAACGAAAGCCAGGTTTATAGGAATAACCAATATATTCTGCATGCCTTTTCTCTCTGAGGCAATTATGGAGCAGAAAGAATAATAATTACAAAAAAACAACAAACAAACAAACAACAGCAGGCTAACACGGGGAGGGGGAAGGGCGGGGGGGGGGGACTCTTGCCAAAAATAACTTGACTCTTGCAATGGTTTGCTTGCTGGAGCGTGACCCAGTGTTAGCCCTTCATTTTAGGGCACTTTCTTGCTTATGGGTAACTTAAGACTTAAGCCGCCAAAATTACATACAGGCGCCTGGTTCTAAGGACTCTAGATTAATCTATAACAGCAGTCAGGCAGTTCTGTCCTTCTGAATGTTCCAATTGAATTGACTAGTTGATCTACAATCTGTAATTCCGTACCACACAGGGTGCCCTACATGACAAGAAAATGATGTCATCTAATCTCTGGTTTTATAATCAATTATAATATAATTCTGATTATAATTATCCTAATTTATAACTGTTTTATAAATGTCAATCAGATAATTTATTCCACAACTTAATATCGTCTTTGGATTCCAAGTCACGCCCAAATGTATATGTGGCATATTTATTCATTGATCACTTTGATCATAACCTTAACACATTCTAGCTTCACAATATATCTAATGAAACCAGAAAGGCATAATTAAAATAAACCTCCGCTCCATTCCATATCTAACGGTAAGTTTGGTAACTTCTTCACATTCTTCAATTAACAAATAATATTACAAATTCTCTAACAATTTTTCTTGAACCATACAAATACAAGCTATTCTACAATATCGCCCTCAACATCCAAGTTTATTCCTAGATACCTGGATATAATAATACACAGCCTAAAATTACCTAGAATTAACGCTACACATTTGACACGGAAAAAGGTTTCAGGTTTTCTCTTAAAGGTGTGTCTAATCAGGGATGCTGAGTGAGATGTGTGAATATGTCATATTATGTAATGGGAAAAACAGTTGTTTGCTTGAGCGCTTTGCTATAACAGCGTCCCTGCTTAAAACCATGGAGCTATTAACTGAAACAATGTGTGAAACAAAGATGCGCTTTGTGACAGATACTTTTTAGATTCTTTTTTCACCTCCATGAGCCATGATGTTTGTTGTTTTTTATTTCAGCATATGTTAGTGCAGGCCTCAACTGGTAGTGAAATATTTCTTCTATTAACTTGTTTGTACAACAACTCTATGAAGGCTTGATCATGAAGCGGTTATGATTTGTTAGTAAAAGGGTAACTACAAATTCATTATACTAAAAGAGTGGAACAAATGGGAATACTTGCTTTCTGCAGTCAATTGATTTTAAATTTTCATGGTGCTCACAAGATATGCTGGTGTGGTGGCAGGAAATAAGGGGGAGGGGGACATGTAATCTCTCCATATGTCACCAAGCAGACACACGAAACACCAATCAGTTTAATTGTATTTTTACATGCGACCTGTCTGGAACACAGCACATAATCTGATAGGACAAACCTTTTTACACTCTCCAGAACTATAGTTTGGAAAACATCCCATGCAAAATCCATGGAGCAAAGAAGTCCAATCGAATGACAAATTATCCTGATGTGAGCTTATTGTTGATGGCGATGTTGGTAGTTCAGTAGTTGTTGTGTATAGATCACCAAGTTCTAGTCCTGAGAACAATCAGAAAATGCTTGACTGCTTCAGGAAAGTTGCTTCTACAAGGGTTATTGTTTTTGGGGACTTTAATTTTCCAGACAATGATTGGAATCTTTGTACTAGTGGTCCACATAGTAAAGATTTTCTGGAAGCTGTATCTGACTGCTTTTTCACCCAGCAGGTGTTGTTTCCCACACGTGGTAGAAATTGTCTGGATTTGATTTTCAGTAGTGAAGAAAGTATGGTAAGAAATGTGCTAAGCAGCGGTAAGGTGGGGTGTAGTGATCATGACCTTATTAGTTTTGATCTGTATTGTTTCACAAAGGTTTCTCCAGCTAATAAACTGGTTTAAGATTTTTTAAATGCTGACTTTGCTACACTTCAGGATAATTTGTCATACGATTGGACTTTTTTGCTCCGTGAATTTTCGAACGTTTTCCAAACTATAGTTTCGGAAGGTGTAAATAGGTTTTTCCCATTGAAGAAAGTCTGTAGGCGTAATCTACCACTGTGGATGTCTCGGGAGGTTTTGCATGCTGTTCGGAAAAAGAAGAAGTTGTGGCATTGTTATAAATGTAGTGGGTGTCCTGCGGAGCTTGCTAGATATAAGGATTATGAAAAGTTCACAAAGGGTTTGATAAGAGATACTAAAGTGCATTTTGAAAAACATTTGTCCAAAAAGGTAAAGATTAATCCTAAGTCGTTTTATTTGTATGTTCGATCAAAGCAAAAAACCAAGGAGGTTGTTGGTCCCCTTCAGGGTAATGATGGTGTTACTATTAATAGTGGTTAGTATATGGCTGAGGTTTTGAATGACTATTTTTTGTCTGTTTTTACTAAGGAGTCCCCTGCTGATGATGTTGTGGATTATCTTAGTGTGCACTCTCCAGTATCCATTAAGGATGTTGATTATTCAGGAGATGTTGTGAAGTTAAAGGGTTTGAATTCAAATAAAGAACCCGGTCCTGATGGTATACATCCTGCTGTCTTACGTGAGTGTTCTTATGTTCTTTTTGTTCCCCGGAGTATTATCTTTTCAAAGTGCTTTGATGTTGGTGTTGTTCCTAGTGATTGGAGAATTGCTAATGTCACTCATGTTTTTTAAAAGGTGACCACAGTTTGCCTTCTAACTATAGGCCAGTGTGTCTTACTAGTGTTGTGTGCAAGGTCATGGAGTTCATTGTTAAGGATGTTGTACTAGATCATTTACTGGTCAATTTGTTGAATTTGTCCCAGCATGGGTTCTTACCTAAGAAGTCTTGTGTTTCTAATTTATTGGAGTTTCTTGATGATGTTACTAAACAAGTTGATTCTGGTCATAATGTGGATGTTATCTATTTAGATTTCCAAAAAGTATTTGATAAGGTTCCATTAGGCAGACTCATAATGAAAACAAGAGCACTTGGTGTGGAGGGAAAGTGTGCCAGTTGGATATATTCTTGGTTAGTTGACAGGTCACAAAGAGTTGCTGTTAATGGTAAAGTACTGTATCTCTATGGAAGAAGGTTACAAGTGGTGTTCCTCAGGGTTGTGTATTGGGTCTGCTTCTTTTCTTAATCTTTTTTAATGATATTGATGTTTCCCTTGGCTCCAGGATTTGTAAATTTGCTGATGACACTAAGCTGTACAGGATTGTTGATGATGCTAGGGATTCTTCACTTTTGCAAACTGATCTGGATAAGTTAGTTTCTTGATCCCAAACATGGCAGATGTCATTCAATGTTGATAAATGCAAAGTTATTTTTTTGGTCAGAACAATTTGGCTTTTGATCATCTGCATGAATCGTTCAAATCTTGGTTGTGTTGATCAAGAAAGGGATCTAGGTGTTGTCATTACTAGCAATCTGAAACCTTCAAAACAGTGTGCTTTAGCAGCTGCAAGAGCAAATAGGATGCTTGGTTTGATTAGCAGAAATCTTTAGGTTGTTTTAAATTTCTTAATTTGTATAAGCAGTTAGTCAGGCCTCACCTTGAGTATGCTATCTAGGCTTGGAGTCCCTTTTATCAGAAGAATAAGTTCATTTTGGAGCAGATTCAGGGAAGAGCCACTAGACTTATTCCCAAAGTAAGGAATCTCCCTTATGAATCTAGGTTGTGAATTTTTGGTTTGACCACGCTTGAGTTGAGAAGTGTACGTGGCGATATGATTCAGGTTCCTAAGTTCCTATTTGGTAGTGATGCTTTGACTTCCTGTTATTTCTTGCATGTTTCAGCTAATCCTTATGTGACACGTGGTAACAGTTTTAAAGTTGACCAAAGAGTTCTCACGGATAGATATTCGGCGTTTTAGTTTTTTTGCAAAGAGTTGTAAATGAGTGGAATGGTTTGCCTGAGTGGGTAGTTAGCTCCAATTATGTTCACAATTTTGAGGTCAACATTGATAAGTTCTTTACTAACTCTGGCGTCTTTGATTTTTTTTTTTTGTGGTGGTGGTGGTGTTAGTTTGGGCTTTTTATGGGATGACTAACCCTTCTTAGCCCGTAATCTTGTTATGTTATGTTATGTTAAGAGAATCAAGTGGGCAATAAGCTCCCTAATTGGAGATAACATAATATCCAATTTCATCACTATGGACAACTTCCATTATAAATATTTGGGGGAAGGACCAAAAAACAAGTTAATAAAACATTTTGCAGTTACCCCATGAGGTAAAGGGGTTAAGCCTCCAAAAGCGCCCTTTGGTGAAAATTTCTGAAAATTGAAGAAAAAAATCCCAAAAATTGAAGAAAATTTCCTGAAAAGGAAGGACATTTCCCGAAAGTTGAAAAGAAAAAAACTCACCAAAAAATTGAAGCAAATTTCAGCAAAATTAAGGAAATTTACCAAATTTTGGGAGTTCCATCACTTTTCCCAAAACTGACAAAAGTTTCCCCCTTAAAAAAAGGCCCCCTCAATTACTACCTTCCCATCCCCCACCCCCACCCTCTCTGCCCGAATTCCTTCCAACACTTTTCTAGCCATGGCCCGGCCCTATCCCTCTTTCAAACATTGCTATATCATCAGTAGCATGCAAATCTAGGGATGGGACATTAAGGCCCGATTTGTTTCAAAAATTTTGCTGGCTCCAACCTGCCAAATATCTTGTGCAGAGCTTGTATTTTTTGTAATCTTTAATTATTAGCCATTTAAATCCTTCCCAAACTTCCTTCAGAAAGAACTTATTCCATCATCTCATAGATGTGTTGTGCACATGTACGTTAAAAAGTTTGTCTCAACTATCAAGAAACTTTACTGAACAGTAACATACGTGTATGTGTAATCACTGATTTACTCAATTCGTGAATCGCGCAAGAAAATGTAATAATTGGGAACTAAAACATTCAATATTGGTTATTTCTTACTGATTCTATTTTCTAAACAACTAGTTTATCTACCTCTGGTTATTTTCATAAGTAAAGGAGAGGTAGATTAATTTGAAATGGAAAGGATATTTGTGCAATAAGCCTGGCCCATTGTCCAGAAGGTCAAGTCATGGCATATGAATACATGTAATAATAGAAGTTTGTTTACGATGCAAATTGCATTGCGATCTTGGAAACTTTATCTTGTAATTTAATGGGTGAGAAAGCAAGTAATGCAGCTTGGAAGCAGGAGTATGAATATATGATCACCCGACCAAATTTATGTTAATGGTCGGGTATTTGAAACACATTTTTAATGCGGCCTTAGAATCGTAATCGGTTTTGTGGTTCCGATTTTTTTTTTTGATTTGCAAAATTTGTATTAAATGTCATGTTATTGCATATCATAATATTGATTTGTTCCATAATATTTATTCATAAACCACACCCACCATGCAGGTCAAAAAAATGTTGACAACATTAGCATTTGTACAATAACTAACAACATTATCATAGCAGGTATGATGTAAAATTGCTCATTTATTCTATTTCAAGTCTACTCATTAATATTCAAGACATCACTACCACAACCACTAGGCCATGACCCATCTGTGTACCTGATATAGCATCAATCTGCTGAATTATTCAAGGGGTACAGTGTGGTGTTTACATCTTTTAGCACTTTCACATTAAGCCAATCCCACCATGCATACTGATATCTGCTGATAACATAAGCATGTGCACAATAACCAACAAAATTATCATGCCAATATGACGCAAAACGGAGATACAGTTGCTTATTCATCACTTTTTCAAAACTTTTAATGTAAGCCCCACCCACTTATCAATATACATAATCTCACCACTAAAAACAACAGGGCGCATCTACAGACCATGTGCTATCTGTGTACCAAATATGACATGAATCCATTTTACCAATCATTTTAAGCAAAATCATTTTAAGCCCCGCCCACTACGGACATTAATGAAATTCAATGATTTTACAGCATTACCATGTACACACCAGCTAACATCCTAATTATCCCAAATATGAAAACAAAACAGACATGCGGTTGTTAAAATATGAACATTTCTAGATTTTTACATTAAGCTCCCGCCTACTCATTAATATGCATGACATCACCATCAAAAACAATAGTGCACGTCTACAGCGCATGGGCTACTGTGTATTAATATGACATGAATCCAGTTTATTGTTCTTAAGATACCGTGTTTACAAGTTTTTTTTCAGCAAAATGTTATTAAGCCCTGCCCACTATGCTTATTAATGAAATTTAATGTTAAGCACCGCCCACTATGCTTATTATTGAAATTTAATGTTAAGCACCGCCCACTATGCTTATTAATGAAATTTAATGTTAAGCACCGCCCACTATGCTTATTAATGAAATTTAATGTTTCTACATCATTACCATGTACACACCAGCTAACATCAAAATTATCCCAAATTTGAAAACAAAACAGACATGTGGTTGTTGAAATATGCAGGATATCAACACCAAAAATAATAGGGTACATCTACAGACCATGGGCTATCTATGTTATGGGCTATCTGGGCTATCTACATATGGCATGAATCCAATTTACCATTCTTGAAATACCATGTTTACTGTACAAGGTCTTTTCAGCAAAACCATATTAAGCCCCGCCCACTATACATATTAATGAAATTCCACGTTTTTACATCATGAACATGTACACACTAGCTAACATCATAAATATACCAAATATGAATTCAAACAGACATGCAGTTGGTAAAATAAGAACATTTCGAGATTTTTACATTAAGCCCCGCCTACTCATAAACATGCATGACATCACCCTCAAAAACAATAAGAAACATCTACGGACCATGGGCTATCTGTGTACCACATATGATATGAATCCATTGTACTGTTCTTGAGATATCATGTTTACGAGCTGGCCATCTACACACCCACCCACACACACATACATAGAAACACACGCCATCTTGACTGCAAATACAGTAGGTTCCTGATGCTATCGCATTGGTACCAAAAATGGAACACAAGGGCAGATGTACTCCCTGAAAAAGAAAGTCGAGGAATGAATTTTTTTTAAGCCAGAAAAGGCTTCCACAATGTTCACCCTTACATTCTAAAGAATTACGAAAAACCATTGAAAAAATAATACTGTAGGTTCATGCAGAATAAATGTGTTTTTCCACACATTTAAGTTTGTGTTTCACTCACAAATCAAAGAGCAACAACAATTTGAAAACAAATATCAAAACTAGCACTCTCCCTATAAGGGTGTTTCAGCTGACGTTATGAGATCACATGACTTACATCGCCATTTTGTAGGGCAGGAACACTGTTACTGCTGTACACTTAATTAGATTAACATACGTTTGCATGTAGTTATATAAGATTATTATTGCAAGATAATTATGCCAGAATCTTGCTGTGCATGCCGTTGGTTGCACTACAGTAGTAGAAGTGTGCAGAAAAGAACTTTTCTCGATTTCCATCTGATCCTTATCGACATTCGAAGTGGGTTTCTGCTGTATGACACAATGACTTTCAACCTACGGTAGGCCTTACAGTTACACACTAGGATTTGCAGCGAGCACTTTATATCAGGTATGTAGGCTTTGTCTGAGTATAACAAACAATCAGATGCCGTTCATGTAATAGTTACTCTTCGTATTCCCAGTGAATTTATCAAACTTACAGAAAATATGAAGTAAAATCGAAAGCATACAAAAAACTGCAATCAGTAAAATTTGCTGAACTGGTAAAGTACTGCACACATACAATTACCGACTAATAACGTTGACGTAGAAAAAAGTTGAATCCAACTTTCTTATTCATTAGTCAATATTAACCAACTTTTCAGTCAGCTTTCCTCAGCGAGGTGACTGGAAAAGATTACACTTTATTCTGCTTTATGTTGCAGACGAAAGTAGACTAACGCCTAAGTTGCCGTAACATAATCGGATTATATAATGCAGCCTAACGTGTAGAAGCGTGTAAGCTTCTTGTCTAACCGAATTGATTGAATGCCTCTTGAATTTGCTATCCCGAACCCATGCCGGAAATGTACCTATTGTTATGCTGAGAGACCTACTACAGTGTTACGGCGAGAATGGTGCACAGATGTACTTTGCAAACGCTAGGGCTTATTTAAAATACTTCTCAGTTTTAAAATATACATCATTACATCAATAGGTTAGCATGTAGTATGTTTGTTGTACGTGTGATGTGGTTGAGCTGTGTGAAGATGTGTGAAATGCAATGACACCCTTCCCTGCAAAATGGCTTCCAGTGGAGTCAATAGTCATGTGATGAAATCCCTCTATTGCTAATTATCACTTCCAAAGCAATTTAAGATTATAGAGATTCCTCAAAGATCTTTGCCATTATCAACCGCTTGCACGTTAACCAGATCACAAAAATAACTGTTATTCTGTATGAGCATGAACACATTGTGCCATTACTTCCACACGAAGTACGTTACGCCCAATCCTCCCTACAAATTTTCAGTCTTTTCGGCAGGTATGACTTTTAAAAACTGCTAGAGGCAATTAAGAAACCCACAACAAATAGTTCAGTGATTTGATGCATCAGTAATTACACTCCTAATGATGTACACAATAGAACTTATTGTGAAGAGCCAAGTATTGTGGTTTTGATCACTGCAGGGCCAAATAATGTGGGGCTGAGGATTCATTTGGACTTTTCAAAGGATGTTTTTATAAGTGAGTTATAAACACTCTGATGAGTTTGGATGCATTGAACTGAAAATCTATAGCCAGAGTTATTCATCATGTGTGTGTATATATATATATATATATATATATATATATATATATATATATATATATATATATATATATATATATATATATATATATACATATATATATATATATATATATATACAGTATATATATATATATTTATATATATATATATATATATATGCATATATATATGTGTGTATATATAGATATATATATATATATATGCATATATATGTGTGTATATATAGATATATATATATATATATATATACAGTATATATATATATATATATATATATATATATATATATATATATATATATATATATATATATTTATATATATATATATATATATATATATCTATAAATATATATATATATATATATATATATATATATATATATATATATATATATATATATATATATATATATATATAATATAGTAGATAGAGTAAAAAATAAATCTAAGTCTTAAAAACATATTAGGCTGAAAATCCATACTATGCCACATGAGCAAAAACAAACATTTATTTAGAATTGAAAGTGGCACCAGTTATGTCAACAGTGAAGGGCGGCTTCTGATGTTGCTATGTCAAGTTTATGTAAATTGAGACTAAAAAAATTGATGGAATCGATCATGTTGAATGTTATGCAGTACAGATGAATCATCAAATCTGAGTAGAACAGTGCTGTATAGAGGGATTTCATCACGCGACTCTAAATTCACCTGTAAGCCATTTTGCTGGGAAGCGCCATTGCATTTCACGCGTCTTCACACAGCTCAGTCACACGTACAACATACTGCCTGCTAACCTACAGCCAATTTAGTGAATTTTATTGTTTTTGTTCGTGGTGGCGATTTTACTTCATATTTTCCTAACATTTTAGATATGCACCAGGTATACAAAGAGTAACTATTAAGTAAATGCCATCTGATTGTTCGTTATACGCAGACAAGCCTACATACGTAGCATGAAGTGCTCACTGCAAATCCTAGTGTGAACTGAAGGTTGAAAGCCGTTGTGTCGTACAGAAATCGAGAAAACGTCTTTTTATTCCCCGGCACACATCTATTAATGCAACTAACGGCACAGCAAGATTCTGGCATAATTATCTTACAAAAAATTATCCTATATAACAACATGCAAGCGTTTGTAAGTCTAAATAAGTGTACAGTAGACGATCGTTCTCGCCCGACAAAATGGCGGTGTAAACAAAGTCACGTGACCTCATGACGTCAGCTGAAACACCCTTATATATTATTTCTTAGTTGCTTTCCACAAATTCTTACCATTTATCCAATATAACTACTAGGAGCAATGGGAAATGTTTAACCTCAAACTCACACCAAAGTGAAATAGAACAATTTTCTGTTTTCGAAGCATAGTGAAAATAATGCACTTCCTCATAAATAACAACAATATTTTTTTTTTTACAAAGTTGAACTTTAATACTATAAATACATGTACGTGTAAACTAATTAATCATTTGAATTGGCCAAAATTACAGAGATTATTTGGCAGTATCTTGAGAAGTTGAGATAACAGAGAACACAACTTTTTCATAGATTGTAAAATGTAACATTCGGATACCTTTACACATTGTGTTTGATATTTCTTCAAATTTACACAAAAATACAGATCACTTTTTTTTTTTTAAATAGTTATTTTACTTTTTGAAGTATGGTTGATCAAATTTTGAAACTTTTTAAATATGTGGAAATTGTATAAACAAGAAGACAGCGCAAATTCTTCAAATATTTGAATACATGTATAAATTCTTGGTCAGATTCATTCCTCAACTTCAGCCATTGAGAATGATGAGAATATCTCTAGTTACAGTAGATATTGATGCACAGTAGAAGATATCAAACACGTTGTCAGAGCCAACTGCCCTCCTTCAGACAACTGTGACAGGTGAAACAACAAACACGGTAAAAAATACAAAATAGACAGGTCTGCCTGGTCATAAATCACCAATTTACAACAAAATTTGTATAATTGAGGCCTGAAAATTCAAAATGCTAATAACCAGGTCAGTTGAACTTTAAATGTCAAAAGTATCTTGCCAGAATTTTCAAATTCCAATTCTCAAGATTTTTTCAAACATTCTTTAGAATAATATCCAGAAACAAGGAAAGGTATACAGTACAGATGAGCACTGCATGTGCAGTTGCATTCAAATACCAGTGAAGTATTTTGAGCAGATTTTCCTTTTTATCTTTAAAACTTCTGTTTGTTTGTTTGTTTGCTTGACGAGGGCTTAATGGCACCAAAACAATGAGGGTCAAAATGTGCCTGAGAGGTCAGATCATTCTAGAAGTAGGAAGGAAAGGAAACAGGGGGAGAATGAGAGAAATTCAAGAACAAAAGGTCAGAAAGCTATGATCTAGGGGGGAGGTGCATGGTTAAAACAAAAACAAAGTAGAGAGGGGGTGGAAGAGGAAAATTAAATATGGTTGTAGAGGGAAGCCTGATGAAGGAAGGATATAATTTTATCCAGAGGATTTTTTTGGAAGCACTCAGCAATTGAGTTGTGGGGAGTGAGGAAAGCTCTGGGAAGGTTGTACAGGGGGCAAGCAAGGAGAACGTGATGGATTGTGAGGGTGCAGTGGCAATTGTTGCAGAGGGGTTGGGGGGAGCCAATAAGGTGGGAGTGAGTGAGGTGGGTGTGACTTATTCTAAGACGGGTAATATAAACGTTGTCGATTCGAGAGAGGTTGTTAATGGTGGCTTTGATCGGAATGGTGGACTGAATGACATGGAGTTTGTTATCAATTTAGAAGTTCTATGAGGTTTGCCAGCGGTCACGAACAAGGGAAGCGATAAGCGGTTTGATGTCAGAGAGGGTTTGGGAAAAGGGGTAGGGAGGAGGTTGAGGGCAAGCTTAGCGGCTGCATCAGCCCTGTCATTGCCAGGGATGCCAACATGGCTGGGTATCCAGAAGAAAAGTACACTTTTCCTGCAGAGGGTGGGAAAAAGGAGTTTCCGGAGGAAGAGGTAGTACTAAGGAGCTAATGTGTTTGCTTAAATTATGGTTGTTCAATGTATCAACACTTTTAGAACAGAATATTCTGTGGGAGCATTTTGTTTTGTAGTTCAAATATGTGGTATTTTTGGAAGTTTTCATCATTCAGATGAGGCAATTTTTATGAGAACTAAAGTGATAAATATTATTTCTTTATAATGTTTTACTTTCTGACATGATTTTACAATTTTCCTTGATTAAATCAAGTTTTGCACTTTGAAAGGCACCCACTCTCTTCCCTATAAAACGTTACTTCTACTAATTCTTGACAGTGTAATTCAAAACAAATTGAGCATTAATTACAAGAACCTCACCCAGTCACCTCAGTACTTAGGTTTTGGGGAGCCGGTTTTACCCTTCGCCATTGACACTCCTCCAAAATGTCAATCAAGACTTTAAAAAGTCCCTGAAATCTTTGTTTTTTAAATAGAGCAATTCATTTAGGGCTCTATACCCTTGTGTACTTTAGACAGTATTTGTCCTCAGGCTTTTCAAGGGTTATTTTGGGGGTGATTTTGTGCAACATGTAACTTTTCAATTTTCTTCTTTCTTGGGGTTGTCTGGTGATCCAATACATATTAACTGTATATGCTTTCATTACAGTGTATACAGCTATACTCATATTTTTACAATTTAAAACAAATTCCTTATCATGTTTTTGTTAAAAATTCAGCTATTCTGTGTTGGTTTTTTTAATGTTTGCATGGGCTTCATTGATTTCCTGATTTCATCCAGGAATTAATCAAAGTAACAACATAACAAGTCATTGCTATATCAATCATGTGACCAGTCACATGACTGCAATAGTTTAACACAATTAGCAGCAGTAACATATCTATACTTTTTTTTTTTTTTTGTAAGGAAGGAGGGGGGGGGGGGAAGGCCTCCCATGAAATATTAAGGGGAAAGTCATTAGTTAGTAAGGAAAATAAGAAATTTGAAGGAAAATGTTGCATATTTTGAAGATACTGTATACTTCAGGAATTTTGATAAATAAGTCAGAAATTTGCTAACTCTAAACTGTTAAATAGGCCTAACTTAACAAATTTGTTTTTCAGAAATTTTGTGATCGAGGCTTTTTGTCAAGATGGCTGGAATACAATTGAACTTTAAAAGACTGATCACTTTTATCAGGATTACCAAAACAATCCAACATACTGTATATTCTGTTGAGCAAATTTTCACATTTTTTTTGGAAATTTACAGTGAAAGTAGGGGGTGGGGAGGGGGGGGAATTTTCCTCACTGCCCCCCTTAGACTCCTCCAAAATGTTTTGATTTACATTTTTAGCTACTGTACGCTACGGATTAGCAGAAGGGTCAAATACTATTAAAGATATGGTATCTATGCGACACATGTTAAAATGATTGAAAATACTAAAAAGTTTATGTCATATACAATGTACAATAATGAAAAATAATAAATAATACTTATTTCAATTAAGATTTCCGAACAATTAACTCTAGGCTTGAACTAGTTATTGTCACAACCCAATTACACGTACAGTATGTTATCACTGACATTTTTGTTGTGTAAATTACTAGTGTTCTAACGATAATCGGTTTGCCAATCATACCGGGCCAATTTAATGGCTGATCAGCAGCATAATCGGGATGGCGGAAATGCCTATGGATTGTTAATCCAATTATTGAATTTTTTTATTTCGTTTATTTTTTATTAAAATATTTTTTTTTCAAACATTAAAATATAAAAAGCTTTGAAATTAAAAAAGCAAACATATATTCTTGTTGATGATGAAAATTATATTTTTTCTTTTACTTTTCAACTTGTATCGCCCTCATTATTATCTTATACATCCATGTTGATTTAATTAATTATCTATGCTCACTAACACTGCCCACAGCATGTTTATCACCACTAATTAGTACTATCATAAAAAACAATCAGAAAATGGATCCAATTGGGCCGATTATGACAAAATGTAATCGGCAGAACCCATTAGTGTAATCATTGGAACACTAATAATTACGTTGTTGCAGATACTGTTGTTTCCAATTAGAGCCACACTTCAGCAAAATGTCTTTTCCAAAATGCGATAAATTCACTTCCTTAGCGCACAGTCTGGTGGGATTTCACCTCTTCTTCATTTGATTAGCAGAAGAAGAAAAAAATGTTCATTAGATGCCTTTTAAACAGAAGAATATTGCCATAGTAAAATCTATGGATAGTTTGTTGGTCGCCATGTTCCAAAACGTTTGTCAAGTGTTACTCCTGCCTACATGCACTCAGGGCTTCTACATTTTACTAATGGGTGGACAAATTTGTGATGTGCGTTATCTATGTGTCGCCTTTAGAATCAGCAAATATCTATTAAACCTTGTTCTGTTTTAGACGAAACTGCAGTGGAATGGGTATACAGTAAATTTAGACCACTGGTCAAGGGTGAGGCTGATGAAGAAAAGCAAAAATCCTAATATGAATTATAAAAGAAAATCTACGAGCCTAGTCCTACATGTAGAAGAAGCATCTGTGCAAATTTACGTCACTTTGTTGATCATTTTTAATGTATTTCATTCATTTGTCCTACTTCTTGAAAGTGATTCCCTAGCATATGATACACAGCTATTTTATCCCCAGTTTGAAAACAAATTTCTCCCACTAAGACAACTAACACAGATGAGTAATTTCAATCACAAAAGTGATTTCTGTAATCTTATATGCACAAATAACCTTAGGCTGTATGCTGTGGTGTGTATGGGAATGGCAGATAAACAATCATTGTTTAGGGTGGAAACACAATACACAGAACAGGAGGTCGGGTTGGTAATTATCATACCTGAGTTTTCAGGATAAACTCAGGTGTCGGGTGCGGGTAGGCTTAAAGAGAAACTTTTTGACATGTTACTCAGATTTTGGCGAAATCAAAGTTTAAAATATCCCCATTCATACAGTAGGTGAATAGTGCGCATTTGTGATTCTCGCATTTTAAAAGGATTATGCTAATCGGGTTTACAGTTTGTAAAAGTCATTGATATTGTCAGCTGAATGTGTGTGTGATTGAATCATGAATAATATTGATTTTCAACGGCAAGGATTTGCGAGCGTGTAGCTTGTAAACACACACTAAACGGCACAGCTCTATTGACAATAACAGGTGTAAATCTGTGGTAAATAGAGATACCAATAATTATTTAAATTCAGCAAGAAACAAACAATTACAATTCTAACTTTCTAAGAAAATAAGTTATCCTTCGTGACAATTAATGCAATGCAACAATACTGTTCGATTCTGCAAGAGGTAATTTAGAGCGAGAGAATGAATGAGCTTGACATATACATACGTACAGTACATGATACTGGTTCTGAAAACAAGACGGCAAGGCCAGGTTAAGTGTACACGTACTACACTGACAACTCACGTGTAACTATTACGGAAATGTCATGACTCCGATCTGAAATGTGCATATTCATCAAAATATTAGAATTCTGATTGAAAAATGGTTTTCATCAAACACACTAGTGATTCCTACTGTGATTCGCTTGTAAGATCTAGCCACTGCGATATGCATGATTAACAACAGACACACATATAGCTAATAGGAAACATATGTACTGTATGGGGACTGTATGAGGACTTTCGGTAGGTACAAGAATGGCATAATGTCTACAGCTAAAAGAGTTATTTTATGGAGAGTTGCAACTACTCTCCCAGCAAGTTATCCAAGGATAGCGAGATAAGATACAGCAGATACTGCCAAACATACAGCAACATTGGTCAGTCCGAGATGACATCTTAATTGAAGACGGTGTTCTACTGGTTGGATCCAGAATCATACTGTAATACCAAAATTAATGCAAGAAGAAATGCTCAAAAAGATATACCAAGGACACTTGGGAATGAAAAAGTGCAAACTGAGAGCAAAGTCAGCTGTATGCTGGACAGGAAATTACAAAGATATAGAAAGGACTGTATTAGCCTGCCACATTTGCCACAAATACAGATGCACAATAGAAAGAAGAAATGATCTAGATCGATACACCTTCATCTCCATACTACCCTAAGGGGCATGGATTCATTCTGTAGAAAGGCACGTACAGACAATCAAAAGAACTCATAAAATGTCACGAGACAAAAGATAACCCAAATCTTGCTCTTTTGTCTCTGTGTGCAACACCTCTCAAAAGTCTCTGAAATCACCAGCCGAAATGCTGAATGGCAGTAGATACAAAATAATTTTGCCAAGTAAACTACACCCACCAAGAGATCAAGAGGAAGTGAGGCAGAAGCTGACTGATGCACAAACTGAAAGTCGCCAGCATTACAACAGGCATGCACAATTCCTGTCGGAACTGCTATCAGGACAGGCAGTGCATGTTCAAAATCCAGGCAAAAAAACCTGGAAACCAGCAAAAGTAATTGGTACATCTCACATTCCAAGATCATATGTCATTGAAACCAGTTGAAGCCAACAACTGAGGCGGAACATAATTCATATCAGACCAACACTTAATCTCACCAACCCGAAAGTGGCAGCAACTACCCCTACAACATTAATTAACACACTATTAGCAGATGGCACACCATCAACAAAACAAACTACGATGCAGTCAAAAATCAGCAAATCACAACCACCATCGCAAGGACAGACATGATCCACCAGGACAAGGAACAACATTCTGCCACCGGAGCGCCACCGAGACTAAAAGGACTATTTTATGCAAAGCCATTTTAGTAGTTTAAACTATTTATAAAAAAAAAAAAAAGTGGAGCCATGACGCTTGTAATCTACTTGAAGATGAACTCAGAACTCAGTTGATAACTGTTTTTTTGCTTCAAAACAATTGGACATGAACAGTACAACAGAATATATTGTCGAGCTCCCGATAATTATTGATTGTTTATTTTAATGAACTTAAAGTAACTATGAGACATAACACCAAGCATTCTGTGAAACACTTAGGACATAAGACATAACACCAAGCATTCTGTGAAACACTTAGGACATAAGACATAACACCAAGCATTCTGTGAAACACTTAGGACATAAGACACAACACCAAGCATTATGTGAAACACTTAGGACATAAGACATAACACCAAGCATTCTGTGAAACACTTAGGACATAAGACATAACACCAAGCATTATGTGAAACACTTAGGACATAAGACACAACACCAAGCATTTTGTGAAACACTTAGGACATAAGACACAACACCAAGCATTCTGTGAAACACTTAGGACATAAGACACAACACCAAGCATTCTGTGAAACACTTAGGACATAAGACATAACACTAAGCATTCTGTGAAACACTTAGGACATAAGACATAACACCAAGCATTCTGTGAAACACTTAGGACATAAGACACAACACCAAGCATTCTGTGAAACACTTAGGACATAAGACATAACACCAAGCATTCTGTGAAACACTTAGGACATAAGACATAACACCAAGCATTCTGTGAAACACTTAGGACATAAGACATAACACCAAGCATTCTGTGAAACACTTAGGACATAAGACATAACACCAAGCATTCTGTGAAACACTTAGGACATAAGACACAACACCAAGCATTCTGTGAAACACTTAGGACATAAGACATAACACCAAGCATTCTGTGAAACACTTAGGACATAAGACATAACACCAAGCATTCTGTGAAACACTTAGGACATAAGACATAACACCAAGCATTCTGTGAAACACTTAGGACATAAGACATAACACCAAGCATTCTGTGAAACACTTAGGACATAAGACACAACACCAAGCATTCTGTGAAACACTTAGGACATAAGACACAACACCAAGCATTCTGTGAAACACTTAGGACATAAGACATAACACCAAGCATTCTGTGAAACACTTAGGACATAAGACATAACACCAAGCATTATGTGAAACACTTAGGACATAAGACACAACACCAAGCATTCTGTGAAACACTTAGGACATAAGACATAACACCAAGCATTCTGTGAAACACTTAGGACATAAGACACAACACCAAGCATTCTGTGAAACACTTAGGACATAAGACATAACACTAAGCATTCTGTGAAACACTTAGGACATAAGACATAACACCAAGCATTCTGTGAAACACTTAGGACATAAGACATAACACCAAGCATTCTGTGAAACACTTAGGACAAATGCAAGAGATATCCAACAACATCCAGCAGTCCAAAATCCAGGCCAACAACTCAGCCCACATCTAAAGCCAAAGTGCACTTTTAAGTTATAAGTGAATTTCTGTTGAGCAGCACACAGCCAGAGGAAATGTCTAAAATGGTAGGGTACTTGTGAAATGCTACATGTATATCAAAGTACAGCAAAAAGTATGATAATCACATTTTGCCCTGGCTTGCACAAAAAATTGCATTAATTTATTTTTAATATTATTAAATTTTATAACATCAGTCAAAAAGTACAATTTCTTAATATTTGCACTGTGCAATAAAGTCATAAAAACATGATAAGTTTATAATTATCAATGAAAATGTAGATTCTCAGCCACAGTTTGAATACTCTGGTGCATGCATGCACGTATGCATGCAACTTTTCCTTTGTGCATGTAAGGATTTTGCAGTACATACACCTTGTGCATGTGAAAAAATCAAGGCAATAGAATGCAATTTCAAAGTTGATCAAATTTAAGAAGCAATACTTCCAGATTTACAAGTCTTCATTGTGTTGCTTTGAAAAAAAATCAAAAAAAATCAATCGCTAAATGATCGCAACGCTACCAAACCATGGGAAAGAATAAACACGGAACTACTTCAGTATATAATGCACAGTAACACAACATCACATAGGCCTAGCCTACTTCACAACACAAAAAAATGAAACAAGCTGAAAAATCCACCGCAGAAGATAAAGTCAATCATCACAAATTTAGAATTTATCATTTCTTGTCGGATTTTACCAAATAAAGTTTGTCTTCATAGCAAAAACGAAACTTTCAGTCCAATCGAAGCAGTAAGATGCAGACAAAGCATGGCGGATTGTGTTTTGGTAATTCCATGATCCAACTCTTACAAAAAAAGAGGACGTCAACATGAAATGTTTTTACTTTACGACAAAGTCCTGTCGTCGTGCATTGTGTGCATGTAGCAGCTTTCTTGTGCATGTAAGTTTTTCAAAGTACATGCACAAATGCATGTAATTTTTTTGTATATTGAAGTTTGTTCTCAGCAATCTTCACTCACACCACAGTACAGTTAGTGAGCCACCATCTCAATACAATGCTGTGCAATATCACCGAAACAACACACTTTTACTTCTGATGGCTGCAAACTTTTTTCCTTACCTTGTAAACACCAAACACTTACTGTAGTCCTCCATATTAAGCAGACATTCCCAGATTAAATAATGATATCACAGAGTAAAACTTATTATCAAAAATGTAACAAAAATGGGTTTTTTTTTAAGTTTTGGCTCTGTAGTCTTTTATGGTGAAATTCCAGAATAAAACTAAATTTTGTATGCTAGGCCAGATTAGGCAAATGTGAGTGTACACAAGCAAGAGAAAGAGCAACACAGACGAGCAACACGGACAAGAACATTTCACGGGCATTTTGCAAGGGCGTATATACAGCACAAGAATTGAATTGCACTGTTCAACTGGTTGAGCGTTGCAATTCCAACTTGTATAACGCGGAATGCGTATATTTGCACCACGAGCATAAGATATTCAAAATATTTGACACCCTAATTTCAGAGGTGTAACACACCTTATTTGTGCATGTACATGCGCTAGCATGTAAGGTTCAAAGCGTTTCACGATTTTGAAGAAAAAAATTAGAAAAAAATGTTTTGTATTTTTTCTTTCCTTTGAAATTTGTCCATTTATCATTGTTTCTCTCCAACTTTCACAACTGCAAGTGGAAAAAAAAACTGAAGTAGGCCCAGGGGCCTTTGATTTTTCAGTGAAAAGAGGGTTGATTTTTCAGTGAAAAGAGGGTTGATTTTTCAGTGAAAAGAGGGTTGATTTTGCTTTTTTTGGAGGCGTGAATAGTACAGTAGCTACATGTAAATCCCATTGACTTTTTTTATTAGTGTGAAGCAACTTTTTTAATGGACATGGGTACATACTGAGATGTGCTCTATTTGGGTATGTGGACTCTTACTACAGCACAGTACATCATGACTTGTCGAACTAGGCCTAACGTTAGATCAGGGCCAGTTTGAGAAAGGCAGTTACATAACAGTACACTTACATTACAATGTACCGCGAACCCACGATGTAGCTACATGTACAGGCTGTAGGCTAGGCCTGGTAAATTTTGTTTAAAATTTAATGTTTTGATTGAGCAATCGAGTGGTAAGAAAACGGAGGATTAAACTTACATCAAGCCCGTAATCCTTGAAAAATATATTGCATTATCCAGTTAATTCATCAAATAGCTTCCAATGATCATGCATGTGTTCGGCGAATTGTTGGCATTGACATGATCATACTGTTCAATTCAACAGTCTGCGATTAATTCTTCAACTTCAGGTTAACCTGTTGTTATTATGCTAATTACGTAATCAATAATGTCCTTTCAGCCGGGAGAAACCTAGAAACCAGGTAGTAAAGCACTATTACGCTTTGCTTTGAGGTTTATGTTCAAGTTTTTTTTTTATAACAACTTTCTTAAGAAGGCTTCTTAAGGTTAATAAGCTGATATGTCGACAGTCTGTAGGTTATAAGGTGAAGTTGGAAATTACAAATTATATTGCACCGTTGAAAAAAGACTTGCTACTGGCATCCAATCTAATTTTTCGTATAGGCTATACAGTTTAATAAAAACATTGGCTGAATCTTAACCCAACGACTATGAATCATTGTGTATATGCAAAGATAAAGGCATTCTAGGTCGTTGTGGTTTAAGTTTCATTTAGCAGGCACAGGGTAATCACAATTTAGATTGGCTAAGAAACACCCTTAATCTCTGCCTACAGGATATGGACTCCACCAGAACTGGTCTAGTGATGTGAATAGCAACAGCTTTTGTTACAATTACATATTTAAACAAAATTGAAATTTTGAACGTTATCTACTACAGTTAAACCACAATGACAGATTAACCATCGTTCAGATGTGGAAATGCTAAATTGCCAAGTAACAAGAAAAAATTCACCATGGCGACAATGATAAAACATGTAACCTATATATGTCAAAATGATCAGTGATGATGAATTCCATTACATCTTTGTCTGTAGTTATTTCAAGACTGAAATAATCAAATATCTTAACAGTTACTTATACAAGCGTCCAAACAATTAAAATGTCTGAATTATTTGGTTCATCTGTTAACTGTGTGCTGTCAAAGCTATATGCAAATCTATTAAAGTGATTATGGAGAACTTTTTGCTAACTTTATTCGTCCATTAACTTCATTCCTTACAGCTTTTTGCTCCAATTGACTTGTTACCTATAGAAGTAACATGCCAGATCGTTCCATTTATTATAAGTGTACATATTGTAAATAAATTAAATTTTTTAACTGTTCTACTTTTAACTTTTTGTGTATAGCCTTACTTTAAGTATTCATGTTAATTTTGTACCACCATTGAATCTGTTTGTTATTGTATCAGGGCCCGGAAGGGGTCGAAGAGTAATTATGATAAACTTTAAACTTCAAACTTTATATATCAGTATGTGAGTTTCTCATTGATCAAACCTGCAGGGGCACGGTAATGAAATCTAAGCAAGATCATGAATTATCAAACATGAAATTTCAGAGTAGCTTATTTGTATGAATTGATCCACACTCCAAATCAACTGCTAAATGCAGATCAAATTAATCAGTGGCTGGAATTCAGAAAGGTGCGATTTCTGTCTGCTTTCATCGTGACAGCTTTAATCGAATTTCAAATAAGGCATATTTTGAAAATATGCATATTATGAAAATATTTTTATTTCATTATTTTATTAATCAGAAATTTATATAGCGCTTTGATCGATAAAAAAAGTTTAAGTAAAATACAAAGTAAACATAAATAGTTTAAAATATACAAAATATACATTAAAAACACAATCAATCAATAAAAAGCAGATTTTAGAAAAAAGTAAGTTTTTACAAGTTTCTTAAAAACATTTAGACTACCGGCATATCTAGCTTCCTCAGGTAAAGTATTCTAAAGTATTGCAGCGGCCCGGTAAAACCGCTTGTTATCGTAAGCAGCCATGTGAACAACCAATAACTGAATAAAGCCTTGGATTAGGAACAGAGGGACCTAGCTGTGTGGTATGCTCACGGATATAGGGGCCAATACTTAAAGGACTTTATAAGTATGCATGTAAATTTTGACCTGTAATCCACTGGCAACCAGTGAAAGCCATTTAGGACTGGTGAGGTACAGTATGTTGACCTCGGACAGTACAAGCCGCCGTACAATCACAGTTCTGTATGTTCTGCCTATGAAAGAATTCATGACTTTACTACCGTCAACTATAATGAACTCCATGAATGTAACTGAAAATAAGAATAATTTCAGCATTGAAGGACAGAGGTCCCAATAGCCATAAAAAGAGGAAATGCAACATGCGATAAAGTTTATCATTAAAAAAGCAGCCTTTGATAATACATCTAATATTTCTACACAACAGGAATTCACTTGTCTCCCAACTTAAAAACTTGCCCAAGTTTCATACGGCAATTTTAAAATTCTCCCACTGCAACTTCAAGCATTCAAGTTACATATGTATGCCTTTACAACTTGTACAAGGGCATCGGCCATCGATGGCCTAGGCGCAAAAGTTGTTAGGGAGTGGCGTGGTGGCAGGGACCAGAGGGAACTACCCCGTGAAGCTTTGATGACTGGGCGCCGAATGCTCACAGTGGCGCAAATTTTTTCCTGATGATAAATTTGTATATACTTTTTATTCTCAACCCTGTATTTTTTTTACCTAACAAACGTTGTCAATGTGTTCTCTCAAAGCTTTATTCATGTCAAACAATTGAAATTAAATTTCCCGAATATTTAAGAAAATTGTTCAAAAATGAAAGTAGTTTTCTATAATTTGACACACAATTCACCGAAATTTTAACCCGAAAAAGTGCCTGAAATTTTCTTAAAATTAAGGAAATCTCCCGAAAATGACAGAAATTTCCCCAAAATTGAAGAAAAGTTCATAAAAATTGAAATTGAAGGAGATTTCAGATTAGAAGCAACGTCAGTGATGGAACTTAAAGGCCAGTTGTCGTCTCTAACGTACGAGGTAAATATAATTGAAATCCTGTGTTTTGATTGGTCGAAACACAATGATACAGTGTGCACTTACATTGATAAGCCAATCAGTAACGTTTTGGAATAAATTGTACGCCGCCATTTTAATCACAATAGATGGCCTTTAATTTACCAGTGCCATTTTCCCATTTGTGACCGGGAATCTTAAGGGTTCCCCCCCCCCCCTCCTTTCTGCTGAGAGGTTCCCTTCCCAGCCCCTGCCTAACACTGCTAGCAGACTAGTATATGGTTGGGAATTAGTGAATAGGGTCTTATTAACCCCCACTTCAAAAATTGCTCGCGGTCCCTGTTGTAACCAGAAACCAAAAGGTTGTGTGGTTCCGATGTCTTATGTATATCTTTTAAGAAGCTGTTGTAGTGCAGGTGGAATGGTAACGTTGTTTTATGGACTATTAAATGTCACTCCATTATAATTAACATCTGAGGATAATAAGATCTGCTTAATGTCATTTTGTTAATCAGTTAGAGCCCCCAGTGAGACCCCATTTGAATTTCAAGTCAGCATGTTTCATGACCCGTTCTTCTCCATTCAGAGAAATGTTGAATAGTATAGCCCCACTTGTGCGAATGACTCTTTGGTGTCAATTCCCCCCCTCCCCTCCCCTCCCTCCCTCTTTTCCCTTGTGTGGGAATGAATCTTTGATTGGTAGGTGCTAATACACTATAAATATATGTTTTAAGCAGACAAGTTTTTACATTAAATTGTAAAATGTATATAGATATATTGGGTATTTTACATCTATCAACAGTTAAAGTTATATAGCATTATAGAGATGATCCACCTGTGAAGAGCTGATGGATGAGGACCCGCCGGGAATTCAACCAGGGACTTCTAACTTAGAAGAACTGATGGATGAAGACCTACCGGGAATTCAACCAGGGACATCTAACTTGGCAATGTCATGACATGACCACTAGACAAAAGTAGTTGTTTCTTGTAAGCTTTTAGATAATTATACAAAGTCACTAATGATGACTAACCTGTGAAACATCCTTTGCAAGTGTTGCGATTGTTCAGCATTGAGAAGGAATGCACTTCAAATGCAATTCAAAGGTGGCAGTCTTGCTACTGTGACCGTATATTAATTCATATATGATTTGTCCTGAGAGAACAATAATGCTATTGTAGACAATTACCAAAGAAACTTAGATTGACCAAAGGGTAGTAATTCACAACAGTATGAAAGAGGTTAATTTAAAAGAAATTTTCAGGTTGGAGTCAAGATATATATTTTTAATTTCAAAATTAATTAAATATTACATTTTAACAACATAAGCATGTGCGACATAAGCATGCCACATAAGAAGCAAAAATGGCATGCACTTGTAAAGATTTGAAAAGTTCAAGATTTTTGCACTAAGCCCCACCCACTCATTAATATGTCTGTATGTAAGATACCAGAAACAAGATGGACCGTCTTTGAGTCATGATTAATCAATGAGTCAAATGCCACTGATGTATGGTTCACGAGATACCGTGTTTACAAGCTGTTTTCAGTAAAACCACATAATGCCCCGCATACAATTCATATCAGTGATTTTAAACATTTTTATGAGAAGGGCATCTACAACAACCCTAACACCTTATTTATGCCAAAGAAGATACAAAACAGATATATAGTAATCAAAATATGAGCATTTGAAGATTTTTATATTTGCCCCGCCCACTCATTAATATGCACGATATCGATACTCAAAACAATAGGAACCATCTATGTATGGGTCATGATACATCTTCAATCAATTTATTGAAAATGTTCTTCAATTTTTATAAAACTTCCTTTATTTCCGTGAAGTTTTCTTCAATTATCTAAAAAAAATCTTCATTTTTGAATTTTTTTATTCAATTTTCGGGAAATGTTGCCAAATGTTATCAATAATTTTACGATCCAACTCCCTTTACAGATAGTGTGGACTGTGATAAGAGACTCATTCATTTTAGTACTGAGGTTTGTTGAGACATATGATAAAACCTGCCCCCCACCCTTCCTTTTTCCCCATGTCAAATACTTTCCTACACCGCTGTTGTTGTGCATAAGGTTTGATACTCTTTGTGCAAAACTTACAAAGACGTTATTCTTCTCATACTCTAGCTCTAGAAATGTAGATATCAACAACAACAAAATCATTAGAATGGGAAGTTTTAGCCATAGTGCAGGCCATAGGCTTTGCAGTCAGACAGTACCAACGTGAGTGTTAAGCTACTGTAACATTGAGTTTACCATTGAAGCTTAGGTTTCTTCCCGACGTTGATCGCAATTCGACCTAATGCCATGTATATAAGTGTCAGTTTAACTGATTTGATATGTTTTTTGTGCCGTTTTGCACCATATTTGTACAATGGTTTCAGTGAAAGTTCTATTAGTTACAGGGATCGTCCGTCAGTCTGTAAGTGTACTTACTGCCAGTGTCAGAGCTACATCCCACGTTTTGAACCCAGGCGATCACTTCCCCACGTGCAGGCCCTGGAAGGTTGAGATCCTTTTATGAGGATAAGATTAGAAATCAGATTAGTGTATACATTGAAACCTGAAGATGGAGTTGGTCGAACCAGGATCCTTCATCGCAATCTGCTTCTACCATGGCCATAATGATGAACAACCATTTCAAACTCACTCCACCGAAACAGACAGCAAAGGGAAACGTTCGAGGAAGACAGCATGACAACGCACACGATTGCAACCAGAGCCAGAACCATTTGGATGTCAGTTCAGGAGAGGAGGATGACTATCTTGTATGTTTTTTTGTCGAGCAAAAGAAACTGCAGAAACCCAGATGGAACCTTGCGCTCAGTTTGGAGGTATAACTAAATGCATGGAGTGTGAGAGCAGTGATGCGTTAATTTTCGGTGGCCTTGAGATGTTCGATGCGGAAAATCCGGACATAGCTGATGTAAGGGCGCGAATCTTTTATGTGATTTTCCTGCAATTTGTTTTCAATACTGGGCCATTTTCTATTTTTTTACAGAACGAAATAGTCAAAACTGGGATTGTGTAATAGGCCATAGTGCAGGCCTATATTGTGATTACGGAGAAGTAGCTACTGTAACATTGAGTTTACCATTGAAGCTTAGGTTTCTTCCCGACATATATATATATATATATATATATATATATATATATACATATATATATATATATATATATATATACATATATATATATATATATATATATATTTATATATATATATATATATATATATATATATATATATATATATATATATATATATATATATATATATATATATATATATATATATATATATATATATATATATATATATATATATATACATATATATATATATATATATATATATATATATATATATATATATATATATATATATATATATATATATACATATATATATATATATATATATATATATATATATATATATATATATATATATATATATATATATATATATATATATATATATATATATATATATATATATATATATATATATATATATATATATATATATTGATCGCAATTCGACCTAAAGCCATGTATATAAGTGTCAGTTTAACATGTGTTGATGCGTTTTTTGTGCCGTTTTGCACCATATTTGTACAATGGTTTCAGTGAAAGTTCTATTAGTTACGAGGGATCGTCCGTCAGTCTGTAAGTGTACTTACTGCCAGTGTCAGATTACAATATACACAGTGTATGTTGTTGTCAGGCAGGTCAAACTCAAAATGATGTCATGTAATCCTTGTTCATAAAGTCTCATTCACAACTTTGGGCTTGTTTACATGTGACGTCATAGTAGTAAGTTAAAGTTAATGCGCCTGTAGCGTAAGTTTTAAACGGCAAATATAATGTTTTGGGCGTAAAAACAAAAACGTTAACGGCAATAATAAAATGTTACGGAGTTGTATGTTTGGGAGAGGAGAAGCTTCTGGACTGTGGTGGGGTGAGGATGTGTGTTGCAGATTGTGAATAATTGTAAGTTAAACATTTCTTCATTGGCCAATAAGTTTATTAAGTTTATAGTAAGGGATTAATTGTTGATTTATATTAATAAGTCAAGGATTATTTTCATGCTTGTGGTATATTGAATTTAATATTCTGTTGGTGATATTTTCCAGTCTGATTGAATTAAGCTTCGAATTGAATACATTGATATGTGGAACTATTTTAGCTTCTCTGTATCTTATATTCTTTCCTATTGCATTGGCAATTTATCAATCCATTTGGGATCATCATATCTGCAATTAGGTGGGTCGCATTTTTAGTTCACTTACCCAAAACATTTATGTTAACCCCGATTTATACACGGAGGTTTACAATTGGTAGTAGAAGTGGAACAGTCTAAAGTGAGATCTAGATTGACTGTCGATTTTCTAGGTAGAGATTATAGACATATTAATTTGTGAATTTATAGCATATTTTTAAAGCAGAAGTTCATGCATATCGTTGTTTTAATTTACCTATTCTCTCGGAGCGAATTTGAATTAATATTTAGGACTTAGGACAATTGCATGCTTCAGGGCTATTAGTTTTTTTGTGTATCATCTGTTGTATCAGAAAAATGGAGAGCTAAATGTACCAATAGCGGGAGATGGAGCCAAAAATATTCGACCAATGATGCCTCTTTCCTATGTTCCTATAGATTTACGAATTCTAATGTTCTCAGGTGTGCGCATATCACCCAATGATCTGTATTTTTCCATGTGGAAAAGTGAAATTCTTTGTGCCTTTGAAACGTGGAAAAATCCGAGAAACAAAAGGCCATCTTGGCCTACATCTCTGGTGGGGAGGCAACAAGATCAATTTTGGTATGGCTAAAGACCCAGAGAGAAAACTTTGAACAAATTACCAGTCACTTGGCTTCAATTTATGAAGAGAGTATTCCAGTGACAACATTGATGAGCTATTTTTATAGCAAATCCCCAAAACCCCAGGAAAGTTTGAAAACGTACACACTGGCGTTACAAGAACTGGTGGGCAAAATCAATTCAAAATATCCGAGCTAAATCCCAAAGCAAAAACAAATTCATTGAAGGCCTCAGAGACCCTTCGTTCAAATTAGAATTAAAGAAGCAAATTTGAAAGAACGACATACTTACGTTTTAGGAAGCAAAGGATCAGGCGATGTTTGTTGAGTCTGAGGGCTGCAAAATAGACCAATTTCTTGATACGGTTACGGTCAATCAGATTACGGAAGATAACATTCAGGCCCTCAGAGAAGATTTAAAGCAGGTAACCAAGTGCATGAAAAATGACATAACTAAGATAAAATAAGAGTTAGCCAAACTCCAACGGATTAAGCCACAACCTCTAAATAGTGACTCGAGAGTTGACAATGTCAGATCCAACCGCCAGGGCCCTCCTCAAATTAGAAGAGACAATAACTTCCCTTGTTGAAATTTTAGTCAGGAAGGACAAAGGTGCAGCGATTGTCGAAACAGGTTTCATAATAGAGCTAATGGCTGGAGCACTAGGCAAAATAGTAGGCCTACATCACAAAGATAATTTTTAAACTAGGAGCACCTACCTTCGAGAGCCAAAAGGTAGGACTACGTCAAGGCTCAAACAAATAGAAGTCAAAGAATGTCAAGTATTGTTAAATTCTATAAATAGACAAGAGAGAAAAACAAATGATGTTAGTAGATTTGAGTCAATTAAACAAATGGAATTGGAACTAAAAGAACAAGAAAAACAATTTGTGAAATGAATAGAGCAAAAACAAATGTCCAATACAAAACGTGCAGAATTCAAAAAGCCAATAAATAAAAAGATTGATGTAAATTCTGAAAAAAATACTACTTATTATGTTGTGTGTAGTCAGAATTCTGACGTAAAAGAACACTCTAAAATTGTGGGTGATTGTAAAATTGTTGATATTAGAACAGAAGGACAAGATGTCAAATGCCTGGTTGATACTGGGTCTCGGGTAACAATTTTATCTGAAGAATTGTTCTACAAACATTTTTATCAAAGAAAAGGAGACTCTACCGTGGTTAAAAGCAGCAAATGGTTTAAAACTGCCCTACACAGGTTTTATAGATGCAGACATGAACTTTTCTCCACCAGAGTAAACAAAATAGGGCTTTTCTTAGTTGAGAATACCACAGTTAAAGATGTTCCTGCTTGCATGGCATGAATGTGATCTCCCAATATAAGTCAGAACTTTTCAAAATGCATGGTACAAAATACTTACAGAAATGTCAGGAAAATCCAGATATGGGATATTTATGCAGTGTCCTTGAGACTATAGATGGTACAGAACAAGAGAAATGACTTTTAGTTAAGGTCCCTGAATCAGTTGAATTCAGCTGGGAAGAAAGTGAATATACAAGGGGTATGCTATGGGAATCCTATGATTGGTAGGGATGTATTGATTGAATAGTCACCTGAAAATTGATCTTCCTCCTGATATTCTTGTGGAAAAACCTTATGTATGGCAAAAACTTTATGTAGGATACCTGAAGATGGTTTGGTTTATGTCAGACTTGCTAATCTGGGAAGTGAACATATAGTTTTATTTGAGGGTAGTGTTCTGGGACAACTTATACAAAGATTTCAAATAGAGGAAGTGATCAATGCTGTAACATTGACAGAATTAGACCACGAGACCCTTAAGGTTGGAGTAAATCAAACAAATGGAATTGTGGTGTGTAGTCAGAATTCTGACGTGAAAGAACACTCTAAAATGTGGGGATTGTATAAGTGTTGATATCAAAATTAAAAGGACAAGATGTCAAATGGTGAGGTGAGCAAACAACATGATAACAAAAGTACATTTAAAATTGACATAGAGCATCTAACTCAAAAACAAGGAGATCATTTTACCGCATTGTTGAATAAGAATTCAGTTTTTTTTTCTTAAAAGATGCTTATGATTATGGACGTACAAATACTGTTAAGCATCAAATCCCGACGGTTGACAACAACCCCATACGACTTCCATATAAACGAATTCCACGAAAACAATATCAGGAAGTGAAGGAACACATAACAAATTATTAGACAAGCAAATTATCAGGGAGAGTCATAGTCCTTGGGCTTCACCCATAGTTTTAGTGAGAAATTCTTGTGGAGGATTAAGATTATGTGTTGATTATAGAGAGCTAAATAACATGACACATAAAGATGCATACCCACTTCCCCCGCACTGAAGAGTCCCTCGAAGCATTAGGAAGGCAAAGTGGTTTACTACCCTAGATCGAACATCTGGTTATTGGCAGGTTGAAATGGATGAGCGAGATAAAGAGAAAACTGCCTTTACTAGACCTATGGGGCTCTTTAAATTTCAACGCATGCCATTTGGTGTGTGCAATACGCCAGCCACTCTTCAAAGGTTTTGGAGAGCTGCCTCGTGATGAAAATTACAAATCTCTTCTTTTGTATATAGATGTTATCATTGTTTTTCACCTGACTTTGATTGCACTTAAAACGATTAGAAAATGGTATTCTCTAGATTAAGAGAAAACGGCCTGAAACCCAAACCTTTTAAATGCCACTTCTTAAAGAAAGGTAGTTAAATATCTAGGTCATGTAGTGTCTGCTGGTGGGATAGTAACAGATGACAGTAAATTCAAACTATAAAAGAGTGGCCTACTCCGACAACATCTGCGGAAATTCGAAGCTTTTTAGGCCTTGCTATTTACTACCGTAGGTTTGTCCAAAATTTTGCTAAAATTGCCAACCCTTTATACAAATTAACCGAAAATACTAAAGGAAAAAAGAAAACAAAGTCATTTGCGTGGTCAGATGAATGTGAACTTTGCAAACAAATTTGGTAACAGCTCCAATACTGGCTTACCCTGATTACAATGAGCCATTTGAATTATACACCGATGCCAGTAACAAAAGACTAGGATTGTAGGTAGGAGCAGTACTATCTCAAAACAAGAGGGTCAAGAGAGAGAGTTATTGAATATACGAGCAGGAGTCTCCATCCAACGCAAAAAATGACCAAAATTATTCTTTGTTTGAAACTTGAATCCTGGCATAAAAGTGGGCTTTGACCGAGAAAATTTAAAAATCATTTGTGGGGCGCAGACTTTACTGTTTACACAGACAATAATCCCCTAGTTTACCTGGACACAGCAACCCTTGGAGACACAGAACAAAGATGGGCTGCCAAGCTTGTAAATTTTAATTATCAAATAAAATACAGACCAGGAAAATGAATGCAAATGCAGATGCTCTAACAAGGAGAATATAAAATACTTTATAGGAATGGATCTGAAAGTATGGTTGTTTGAATGAACAATAAACAAATTAAAATAAAGAAAAATCTCAGGGATCACAAGAAAATAATTGTGAAGACAATCAACCTAATATGACAAACCCATAGCCATTGTTATGAATACTAAAGATTAAACTCAGTGGAATTCTGAAAGTGAACCTAGTTCTGATGAAGTTAGTTTTCATCAGAAAATATAAATGGAAATAGAATTGAAACTGATAGAAGAAATTATATTATTGAGGAACAAAAAACTAGTTGTTATATTAAGAGTGACTTGTACGTCGTTCTACAAGGGCAAATAAAGACATTCCTCTAAAAGATATACTTCATTTCATTAACTAGTATGAGTTAAGAAATTAAGTTAAGATTTTGTATATCTACCACTTATTAGTTTTATGTGTATACTTTACTCATGCTTTTTGAAATTTTTAAAAAGTCTGAAATTTGAAATGGATTCCAATTGTTTATGCAGCAGATACATTTTTTGGTGAGAAAACATATAAACATACCAACAACAAAAAGTATATACTTTATAGTATATACACATTCCTTAAGAAACCTGGAACATATGTCAAGTCTAAAACATGTATCAGAATTTGCAATGGTATTGTCAAATGATGAAATAGAATAGAATAGGTAGAATAGGTAGAATTCATGGACGTTTTATTACGTTCTATGCTGTTAAACAAGTGCTTAGTCAGTAACTGTTTTGGAATGGCGAAATTTACAGTGAACCCCGCTGTCAAATAGAGGCTAAATAGAGTCACTGTTTCGAAAAGATGTTGTAATCACTCTAATCAGTATACAGTGTACGCATTGTGTATACATACGATGCATGCAATTCCAGTGAAGCCTGCGGTGAGGAAAGTGCTAGTGAAGTACTTTTCTGAATGGCTAAATTATACAGCGAGACCTGCTGTGAAACAAGAACTTGTTTCAAAAGAGGTGTTCTAATTATTGTTCAATCACGTGCAGTGTAAATTACACTGTGATACATATATGGTATACTAAATTTTGAATATAAGACTTTGAATATAAGTCATTGAGACTTGACTTGTGTCCAGGTCATAGGAATGTAAAGTAAACAAGGACAATGCACTGTACATTTACTATTGTTTTGGAATCTACTTATCTAAAGAGAAGCGAAGATTAGTGCCAAGAACATAGTGAACGAAAAGGACATTTAACTTGCAAACAGTAGACTTATACCAAAATCGGTGGAACTCTTGCAGATTAACAAAGACAATTTATTATTTTTAAAACAACAAAAAGGAGGGAAAGAAGAGAAAAAAGATTACTTCTTTTTATCCCCTTTAAATAGTCGTTGTTTTTATATTTTTGTATTTTTTACTTTTGCCAAATATTGTTTTTAAACTTGTGTGTGATCAACAATGGAAAGAAAACTTGGTGGTCAACAATGGAAAGAAAACTTGGTGGTCAACAATGGAAAGAAAACTGATGTTGAACAATGGAAAGAAATCTGATAATCATCAATGAAAAAGATTGATAAAAGAATGAAAGAAAACGATGGAAAGAAATCTGATGATTGACATTAGAAATGGTTGTGGTGTCCAAGCAGAATATATTGAACATTATGCATTTATACAAAAATAGTGAATCTCTTTAAAGCTGTGACTTTTAATTCCAGAAAGGACCATACTTACAGTAAAAGAAAACTTACAGTGCTTTATTAAAACTTTTGCACAAACTAGTAGTATTGGTATTCTGCAACGGTTGAAGAACTTTTGGAGGTGGAAAAGATAAACTTTCAACTCAAAATCGAAAATACTGACAGTTAAAGACTTATTTACAACTCTTACAAAATAGATAGCTTCTGTCTGAACATAAGAGTTGCAAAACTAGTGAATCTGAAAACACAAACACAATTATTGTCAATGGAAATATATACAAGGTTTGCTTCAACATGGAAAAGTACAAACATTGGAAGACGAAAGTAAGCTAGCATCAAAGGAATACAACAAATTCAGATACAAAGAATAAACAATTGAACAATTGAAACAAAAACAACGGTTTGAGAGGAAAAGCATAGTAGCATGAAAGGAATAGTGGAATACAACAAGTTCGACAACAAAATAAACACATGGAGTTGGACAATATAAAACATTTGCATCAGAAGGATGGAAACCAGTCAGGGATTAATTAAACAAATTCAAAATTCCAGTGTTTCAATTTCAAAGAAAAACTTTCAGACACATTTACAGCATTCATTGAAATAATAATTCCTTTTTATTAATGGAATTCTCTCTTGTTCATTTGTATTGTTACAGTATGCATGTTCTATTGGTCCATCCATGAGGACATGGATTCAAAATGGAGGGGAAAGATCTTATAGGCCATAGTGCAGGCCTAGCTATTAGTCATATCCCACAATGCACTTTGGTGGCGTGTACAGTGAGTAATTACACTTTCCATACTTAAAGCTAAAGGTATGTTGATCGTTAGGCTACCAAATTTAGGCCATGCATCAATGGGGCGAAATTGGCTCCAAGCTTGCTATCTTAACATATTATGTACCTTTCTTGCTTTAATTTTTATACGTAGTTCTTTGAAGTTGTTTTAGTGCCTAAAAATACAAAATTAGAAGACCCTTTATGCTTGTTCTGGTGAAAAAAATTCACAGTCGGACCTTCAAAGTTTGTCACCCTTAATTGTTTATGTTCGACGTCATATTACATCTATCAGTGGTTGTCGTACAGCTGATTGGCTAACAACTCATGAACATTTAAATAGATTCAACTAACAAGTAAACAATTTTTATCGAACTTTGACCTCATAAATAATCAACAAAATTTAGTTCTGCTCTTAAAGTAATGGCTGAGTTGTTTGCATCGCGAACAGAAGACTCACAGAAAATAGATAAAATCTACCATTTCCAAGTAAGTTTTCAACGGCAGGATTTTGTGGATAAACGATCAATCTGTTGTGAACCTAGTGATAAAAGATTTTAATATTTTAGTGAAGAATATTCTCAGGGAAGTTGTGTAAAGTTAAATAAAGTTAAAAAAATTGTCTTTCATCTCCAATGGCGTGCATAGGAAAAAACCAAAACCATCGTGAGGCAGCAGATCAGTAAAGTACAGCAATCACACAATGTCAGCATACAGAAACGGGTTAAAGTGAAAGAAATTACGATTACGGCCAAACGATGGTAAATGATTTCATAACTAGAAAAGGCCATAGGCTTTGTAGTCAGACAGGACCAACTTGAGTGTTAGGCTACAATAATATTAAGTTTACCATTGAAGCTTAGGCCTTTTCAAAGTTTCTTACACTTTCCATTTCTCCCGATGTTGATCGCAATTTGACTTGATGCCGTGTATATAAGTGTCATTTAAATTTATTTTATGTGATTTAGTGCCGTTTTGCACCATATTTGTACGATGGTTTCTGTGATTCCTCTAACTTAGTTACAGGGATCGTCTGTCAGTCTGTAATGTACTTACTGCCAGTGTTAAGTACGTTACAGTTTATGCTGTTAATGTTGTCATGGTAGGTCAAACTCGAAATGATGTAATGTAAAGATTATTTATGAGTATCTTTCACAACTTTGGTTTGTTTACATGTGACGTCATAGTAGTAAGTTAAAGCGCCCGTAGCGTAAGTTTTAAACTGCAAATATAATGTTTTGGGCGTAATAACAAAAAGGTTAATGGCAATAATAAAATAATAAACTGTTAGAGTTGTTGTATGTTTGAAAGAGGAGAAGCTTCTGGACTGTGGTGGGGTGAGGATGTGGTAGGTGAGGATGTGTGCTGCAGGTTGTGAATAATTGTAAGTTAAACATTTCTTATTGGCCAATAAGTTTAGTTAGTTTATAGCAGGATTTGTTGATTGATAATTGTAAGATTATTTTAAATTGAATTTTAATATTCTGGTGATATTTTAAGATTGAATTATGCGTCGAATTGATTACATTGGTATGTGGAACTATTTTAGCTTCTCTGTGTCTTATATTCTTACCTATTATATTGACAATTAATCAACCTATTTGAGATCATCATATCTGCAATTAGGTTTTAGTCCAGTTACCCAAAACATTTATCTTAACTCAGATTTATACCCCCAACACCCCATTTAAGTTAAACCCTGGGAGTGACCGGCGCCTTCGACTGATCTTACCACGCAAAAATGATAAGCGTCACAACTTTTATTCGTTCATTCACATGAAGCATGAAAATGATTTCATTTTATTTCATGAAAAAAAAAATAATATAAACTAGTTCACTGTGCAGCAGCCAAACTCAAGTTATGGGGAAAAGTTAATCAGTGTGTTTGAACCGGTAACTCAGACGTCTGGGGACCGGCGCCTCCGTCGCCTCTGACCCACCGGTGTACCGGTTCAGGCCGGTGGACCAGTCCGGGCAGTATAAGTATTCCCCTGTCTCCACTTACGCCAACGCCTCGGAATGAATCACTGGTTGCAGAGACTTTCTGTCTGGACAATCATAGATTTTTGTTGGGTAAAAAGTCACCCCCCCCCTCCAAAAAAAAAAAAAACAACACACACACAGTCGTCGAACCGTAGTGAGTCTATCTTATATAAAAGAGGACTTCAAAGGACACAAAATGATGCAAAAAGCATTCACAAATCTTATTTTGTTAAGGAGATACTTAAGTTAAAAAATTTGTGTTGCAACGACTGAAATTAGACTAGTTGTGATGTTATAGCCTCAGATTCCGCAATCTTTATGTTATTCTATCATATTTTGCCCTGCGAGGAAAATATCCGCTAAGGAATCTTGTCAAACACTTGTTCATGCTGTTGTCTCATCATAATTGGATTATGGAAATTCTGAGCTGTTTGGGCTGACTCTCAACTTTTTCCACTCCATCTTGCTCAAAATGTTGCTGCCAGAATTGTAACACGTTCAAATAAGTTTGACCATAATCACCCCTATATTAAAGAAACTCCACTGGTTTCTGTACGGTACAGAATTGAATTTAAGCTACTTTTAATAATCTTCAAATCTATCCATGGACTTGCACCTATACGTGGCTGATCTCATTCACTTCAAATCATCTTCACGAAATCTACGTTAATCGAGCAAGCAGTTCTCCACACGCCAAAATGGAAACTTCAATCTTTTGGTCAGTTTGTCGTCGCTCCTTCACAGCTTTATCCTTTTACTTAATATGAGACATGTTCAATGTCAATGTTTTTAAACGAAGTCTCAAGACTCATTTTTATGCAGAAGCATTTTCTTTTTAGCACCACTGAATATAACTCTGTTGTGGATAATCGCGCTTTACAAATTATTTTGAGCATTTAACATTGGCTTAAAAACCAAGGGATATGTCAGGTATTTATAATATACCACCTGAAGAAAGTTCGAGGGAAAATAAGTTAGTGAACCAAATTTAAAATACACTTTCTTTCAAAGTTGGCATTAACGATTGTTAAGAACGTGAGGAAGAAAATGCCAACTTTCCATAGTAGACTTGCTATACCAGTCATTTCCACACAAATATCGCCTTTAACGAAATCTGAATTTTGAATACTTTCTTCACCATTTTGTTTCCTTTAAAATCTTCATTACACATTTTTGATAAAGAAAGCGCCCTCTCTGAAATATCTGCCCCCCTAGCCCTGAAATCCTTCCGACACCCCTGCCTATTATGGCAATATTGTGAAACTTAGAAGCATTTTACTTTCGTCGACATCATATTTTCTTCTTACTTTGAACAAGATTTGTCAATTTGTAATCAAAACACACGCCACATTATGAATTTGTTAAGGATTCATCAGTTTGTGATATTCGTAATCCATATTTGTGGTTAATATAGGCAGAATTAAAAGTGTTTGCTATTCTAATGGTTTTAAATCGATTTCAAATGAATATTGTTCCGCATATTCAAATACCTTTTAACTTGACGTCTCTCTCTATATTTATTCAATCATTAATTGAATGATTCATTTTAAGTTTTCAGACTTTATAGGAAAAACGAATAAATTTGTTTGCGATTGTAATAGATATCAATCATTAAAATAGTTTTACTGCCTCAAAATTATGTTATTAGCTGTGACATGCGACCACCAATTTGTTATTTGATATTTCATGCCCTACTTAGTATATACTAAGCAAATTCAAAATTGATCTCAACAAGGGTATATACATTTAAGTTGAATGGGGAGTGGGAGTTGCGGTGGGAAAGGGTCACGTTTTCGAGTTCCTTTATAAAGCGTGGGCAGGGTGGAGAAAGTTTCGCCAGTGCACCACAACTGGTTATCAAAGGCCGTGGACATTGACTTGGTTGTCGATGTTATGTCTGTCCGTACGTCGCACCTGTGTTCTCGTCCTGGTCGTATTAAGCGTTTCGTGATAGCATTGTTACTATCATAACCGAATACGCAGGCGACGACCCCGTCATTGTAATTGTGTGTTTACCGTCGTCGTCGTTGGAGACAGTTTGAAGAAGGTGACGTTACTTTTAGTTTGCTCAGACAGTCGAATAATATCAAAGAATTCTTTTTTAGGAAATATAAGTTAGTTTTCGGTTGGTACATTACATTTTAATGCCTGACGTGAACAAAATGTAGATTGAAGGACAGGGTCAAAGGGAGCTGGGAGGCCTACCTATACTCTTTGGAACAAATTCAGGGAATATTTTTATATAAGCAAAGAAGAACAATTTTGCATTGCACTCATCTCTCCTCTTAATTCCACATGCATATCCTATTGCAAAATTTCAGTTATCAAATGAACAATTCTAATTTAAAGCGTAAGCCTATTATAAAATGGCCGTTTGAGTGAAACAGGTATCAGGGTATTGTATACAGTCACCATTTCTTTACTTGTTAGTTGGATGGGTGCATAAGATTCATAACTTACCGGAATATTTTCGTGAATTTTCATTATAATAGGAGGACTATTAAAAAAACATATTCCGACATTGATAAAAAACCACATTGATATCTTGTTCCAGTTATAGAGTTATTGCCTTTCGAAGATTTCACCAGTGCGCATGGTCGCACGGGACCATCTTATTCAGTGGGGCGGGGAGGGAGGTGCGGTGACTTTTTCCTGAATGGAAAACCTATTACGAAGGGAAAATCGCAATAAATATATGAATAAACAATTAATTTTAAGTAATGGTTTCACCAGTTTTTGAGCTTAACGTTTTCATTAATTTAGAAAAAGGCAGTCAATTAAAAAAATACATAACATTTTTCTTGTATTTGCAATTATGACATCACACTACACAGAGAGGTCACTTTGCAACAACAACAACAAACTATGATCGGGAAAACTAGATCACGATGATCGGAAATGCTGTTGGCAAGTTAATTCTATTTTGTCTTTTCATGGGTATCTTGGTAGCCATCATGTTTTTTAAAAGAGTTTTCACTGCATGGTGGGCGTATTGATGGCGAAATGGCACTGTCTATGAATATCTCAAGCAGAAACGGCACTAGGTTGGGCGGATTTTGGAAGAGACAGATCCTGCACTTTTTGTTGTTGTTGATAATGCAAAATTTAAATATATATATTTCATATTTGTCGTCCCAAAGGGGCATAAGTTTTCCACAGAAAAGACCAAATGTCCGGAGACTTCACCTCGAATGCAACCATTGGCACTCGAGCGGGTCCCTGGATTTTACGCCTGGACAATAAAAGATGCATGGGGATAGCGCGTCAGCAATATTTAATATCTGCCCCTACCATGAAAGGCAACAATTTTATTGAATACAGCTGGTAGAAGCTTTTCGAGAGGGCGCCGAATGCTCACAGGGGTGCAAAATTGTCTTAAGAATATATTCTTATAAACATTATATTCTCAATGCTGCAAATGTTTTCTCTCAAAACTTTATTCTTTATCAAAATATGAAAACCATCCCTAGACCCAAACTAAAGACATATATTGTAGTCAATGGGATTCTACATTTGACAGTTTAAACACTCCTTCCAAAATATATATTCCTTTTAACTAATTTTAGTATGGAGTTGACACGATTTTAAGCAATTTTCTTCTACCAAAATCAAGTCAAAAAACGCCTCAATACCAGAACGTCAACCCTAGATTAAGCCATTTTCTGCTATTCCCAGCGCCCCTACCTGCAGTTTCGCCCCATAGATGTGACACATTTTAAAGCCCTTTTTTGCTATCAAAACCACAAACAAACGTAGGCCCGGGCTTCCCGGAAACCCCCCCACCGGTTTTTCGCGGCCTTCGCTCCTATATCATGCCTATAGAGTTAACACAATTTTGAGCAAGTAGCTGTTCTCTCCCCCTCCCCCTTTTCCTCCTTATCCTTTTTTTTCGGGAAATCTTCTTCAATTTCCGAAAAATCTCCCTCAATTTTTCTCAAAATTCTCCTTATATTTTTGTGAAATTTCTTTCATTTTGGGAATATTTTTTTCAATATTTAGGAATTTTGTTGAATATTATTTTGGGAAATTTCCTTCATTTTCAGATAATTTTTTTATTTTCAGGAAAATTCGCTTCCATTTTCGTTAAATTTCCTTTATTTTCAGGATATTTTCCTCAATAATTAGGAAATTTTGTTCAAATTTCCTTACATTTTTTATTTTATTTTTTTATGTAAAATTTCCTTCATTTTGAAATATTTTTTTCAATATTTAGGGTTTTATAAAATAAATGATAATTTTCGGAAATTTCTTCATTTTTGGAAAATTTCCTTCATTTTCGGGGAAAATTTGTTTCTATTTTTGTGAAATTTATTTCATTTCGGGGATATTTTCCTCAATATTTAGAAAATTTCTTCAATTTTAGAATTGTTTTTAGATTTTGGAAAATTTCCTTCCATTTTCGGCATTTTGGGGAATTTTTCTTCAATTTTTGGAAAATTTCCTTCATTTTAGGGATATTTTCTTCAATATTTAGAAACTTCATTCTGCGTAGCCTGGTTTCCTTCATTTTCGACAAATTTTCTTTGTCCCTAGAATTAAAACACTGATTTCATGGAATTTCCTAAACGGTGCCATATAAACGGTGCATGCCAATTTAGATCTATGTGCACGTTTTACCTAAAAGCATTTTTTATTTATTTGAGGGTGGGGGGGGGGGGCGCCAAAATGTCGGTGCCCCTCCCCCCAGTGAAACATAACCCACCACGCCAGTACTATGATTAATTCTTGATAAAGTAAGGCGCCATGAAATCAGTTCTGTCTTACATATTTAAAGTTGCAATATCGGCATAAGGATATTCAGTTACAATTTTTTGATCAGATGAAATTTCAAGCAATTGCTATTCGCGCCTTTTTCGATCATATTTCGAACTCTAAATACAGCGTCATGTGGCATTAAGTAATCGTGTGGTCGAATTGGTAACGCGCTGGGCCACGCTTCCGTGACGTGCCAAACGTAACGAGTTCGATTATCGTCAAGGCAACAGTGGTTTTGTTTTTTCTCCACTCATTTGAATTAACAATAGAGCTTTTAACTGGGATAATTTCAGAAATCTACCTAATGTGGTGTAGCGGTTATCAAACCTGTCCACAGACCACGAGGCCCTGGTGTCAAGCCTTGGTTGGCACTAGCCCCATTATGAAACTAACGACGAATTTATTCATCTCTGTTCAACCATATGTAGAAGATCTTTGGTTCAAATCAGATGCGTCATGTTACCACACATACATACCGTTTTAAAACGTGCATGTATACCTAGTGATTGGACAAACATTAGTACTAGGCCTATACGCTTCTCTATCAGTGAGTGAACAATTGTAAAACGTTGATGACGTGTGTAAGTACATAACATGTACTTACTGTACTTGTGATTTCTATAAGACGATAATGCTTATTTAAAGTTTATTTAATGAACCCTTGAAACACAGTAAGGACAATCATACGAGAAACCGGAAATTATCAAGGGGGAAGAATTGTCTTTAATGATTTTCTTTTCCATTTACCATTAAAGTGTTGTCAAGTTGCTTCATTTGCATACCATGAAAACCCTGGCTTAAAGCCTACAACTTTTTAATTAAGTCCGGAAGATATCTTAATTTCAAGAATGACTCAAAGCCTTACAAATTAAGGATTTAAAATATAAACGTGACAATGGTCGCCGTCATAATTTACAACGCGTGTCATATCAAAGAGCTTGTTCGAAGCTCTTTGGTGTTTTGTAGAAAAGTTTACACGCATTGGAAATCTTTATAAGTTTCAAACAATATACATAAGTCATAAATCTCACCAAAAAAAAAAAAAAAACTGTGGTTTCAAAAGAGGGTTTTATTTGGACTTCGAGAAAATAAAAATCAAATGACTAGAATTGTTAAGAGGAATCACCCTATTAATTTATTAGTAGATCTTTAATATGTGTAACCCTGTAATTAGCATTGATAAGTTAATTGTAAATGAAATATAAAATTGTTAGATTTGATATCAATTGTGAGCAAATATTGAAAATAGGCAGATAGGTTAGCTTAACCTATAAAGTGATGTCACCTGACCTAAAAATTCTGGAAATAGGGCCTAAGGGATAAAAGAAAAAAGGGATTCTGTAATTTATCTAGATTTTTGTTATTCTGACAATTTATGTTAACCCAAAAATTTATGATGGCCTTTCTCTTTTGCTATTCAAAGGTTAATCATTATTAGTTATAGACCATGATTCACAGAAAAACTTCTTGCTGTATCATTAGTTGAAAATTGTTCTCATTCAAATGCATTAAACTAAAGGAATACTGATCAGAATGAGACATGTTATGGCTTATGGTTATTATATATCGTCAGATCGTGTTGTGTATATAAAACACACGTTTCTGATTGTTTGAAATTTGGCAACAATCAATTATCGCTGCGGAAGTGACGTCAGTATTAGATGTTTTGATGACGGCTCCTGCAATTAACTGCAGACGACTTCAAAATGTAAACAAAATTAACTGTTTAAAATGAATTTCGTCCGTCCCTCCCATCCACCCCCTCTCCCTCTAAAAAAATTATATATACAAAAAATAAATGAATAGCTTGACACGTCACCTCCTATACATACTTTACATGAAGTCACCCCGTGGGGGCTATTGATAAATTGCCAGTATTTTTGTTAATATTTCGACCAATCAGAAAGGCGGAGTTTCATTGTATATCTATCTCTACGGCATGTACGGTAAGGTCTTTTAAGGATTAATTCAGTGGTCAAGGTAGGCCGTCTAAAAAACTTTAAAGGAACATAATGCGATAATGGAGAAAGAACTTTTACTTCAATATCTTGTTCCGTTAAGAAAAATTCACCGTCACCATATATATGAAGAAAGTCTTAATGTATTTTATCGTATTTCTTCCTGAGATTTTATGGCTTCAAACCATTGGATATCTATAGCTAAAAATAGGTAAAATTTTCAATTACTTAAAATACGTTAACAATTGATATGAAAGTGAGGATGATGGCCCCAACTTTCCACATTTAAACACAAATAAGACAGAACTTTTAATTTTGGTATCTTCTTAATAGAATAAAATATTGAAGTTTCTTCACCGTTTTATTGATTTTAAAATACTCTTTCAAGATAAACGTGCTTGACTACTGAACTGATCCGTTAATGAAACAACTCTCTAGGGCATTGACCAATAATATCGTGGAAGCTGTTTTTCTTTATTGTGTATGGCTTCTTCGTAAGATTGTAATAATTTGTTAAAAGCTGAGGAACTAAGGTAAATATTCGAAAAGAACATGTTACTAAAAGCTTTCATTATTATTCTTATCAGGACAAGGTGACCTCCTGGAGTATTGTGCTTCATAATACTGCAATAGTTGGCAAAGTTAATCACCTTTCGTCTGTTATTAGGAAAAACAAAACATCACTCTTTATTGTTGAATGAATTACTCTCAGACAGTAGCGTACCTAAATGCGGGAAGGAGGGACAGCCGCTCACTCTTACTGGACCCTATAAAGGGGGCCCGTAAGAGACAAATACCATTATATCTATATTCCATAGTAACATTGTTTAAAGGTTGGAAAAAGAAACAAAATATAATAATATAAAATGAATAAATGGAAATAAACTAACTTTGAAATACAACTTTTGCAGGGACGTATATAAGAAGGGATAGGGCAGGGGCATAACTTAAGAGTATGTGGGAGTGTTACACTCCCTAGGGAGAAAACAAATGTTTCAAAATTATAATTTAGACTATTTCGTCGAGAAAAAAAACATGGTATGTGAAGAGAAATGGTAGGAAAATTAAAATAGTTATGTTTCTTATTTTCATGGCCTTACTAGACTGGACGGAGTCCGGAAGAGATGTAAAATATCAAATGTACTATTTAAATTATAGACATTTCTGAATCATATGCCCTATACTCGGCTATAAATATCATAATCATTTCCCGACTCGGCATGATGCTAACAACTCGGCTATAAATATCCGAATCATTTCCCGACTCGGCATGATGCTAACAACATCATACTTGGCACTTGGGCCCCGACCTTCGTCGGGAAGAGATATTAAATGTCGGGTGCACTATTTAGATCAGAGAATGGGGCGGAGCCAGGATAAAATGTCAAGGGGACCAAGTCAAACCAAACCAGAGATTATGTGATAACGTGTTTTATGAACAGTTTAAATGACCGTACGGGACCATCATACTCGGGGGAGGTGGGGAGAGGGGGGGAAGGGGGCGGGGGGAAGGGGGGGGGAAGGGGGCGGGGGGGAGCGTTGACTTTTTACCCGACTCGAAAACCTAATACAAAGGAGAAAATGCAATGCATCTGTGAATAAACAATTAATTTTGAGTAAAAGTTTCACAACAGCTTTTTGCTTTTGGTGGCCCGGGCAATTTTCTTCGCTTTTCGGAAAATTTCTAATTTTCCAGGCAATTTTCGTCCGAGCGAACAAACATCTTTTTCGTTGAGAATGTGTCATTTTGAAATCTTTAAATATAATTAGCATCCGGATTTTCAAGCTTTGTTGCCCATTTATACAAATAATGAGCCCCGTCCAAATTCTTGAACCTCCTTTTGTTGATAAATTGCCCTTTTGAAATCTAAAAATAGTCATAAGCACCCAGAGTTTCAAGATTTTACGGGCCTGCTGAATGTGCAGTTTATTAGAAAACAAAAGTTATTTATTGGTAGCATTCCACCCCCTTCCCTACAAAAAAATCGCAAGTTTGTTAAACAAAAATAACCTCCTTGATCCATTTAAATTGTGGAGTATTATTCGAGTATTCGTGACGCCACAATAGCGTCATACTGAAAAAGCAAAACATTCACATCTGGCAACCTAGATTTCACCGCTTATAATTTTGTTTAAAAAAAAAAAAATCATTGCCATTGGCCACCCCAATTTTTTATTATTGGAGCAACTTTGAAATGGGGTTCAGAGCAAACTTACAATACCCAGCCCCTTGCCATACACTTACGTACTCTTCTCCACCTTCTTTGTAACGGTGAATGTTATGTACAGGCTACCACAATTTTAACAAAGAGGCACTTTTAATTTGTCAGGAAGGGGAGTGGGGGGGGGGGGGGGAACAATGGAGGCATTGTTGGGACATTTAATATTTCGAATCATGATCAATACAATTGATTAATCGTGATGTAAATAATTCCGAATTTGAGACTTATGATCAATAAATTTCCCAATTCTTATAGCTCTCGATATGAAATTTTCCTTTTTCCCTGAATTTTGGTTCTCAATATCTTGATCAAATCTGCAATTTGTCGTGACTGCGAAGTTAAGAAGAATAGAAAAAGAGAACTTCCATGACCCATACAGGTTTAGACATTTTCAGGTGAAGTTAGAGGGATGGGAAGGGGGGCAGGAAGGGGAGAGGAGGGGAGGTGAAGGAGAGGACATTAAAAATTGTCACTCAAGTTATCTTGTCGTACCGTACACAGGTACATGCTTTCAAAATATGTCAGTCGAATAAGTGCCCTCTAATTCTGTGCGTGTCCCGGATCTGGATTCATACATCTCCCGCCTCCCCTGACATGGAACTATAATACTTGGTTCTTGGTTTAGATCCTTATTAAAAATCTTAAATAATGAAAGTGCTCTTACTGGATTTTGCCCTAAGTTCCTTCCGACACCCCTGCCAAATTTCTACGTCCGTTTGGGTATTTGTGTAAGAAATTGTTGCAAATTTGATGGAAATGTCGTAGAAACTATTTTCGAAGTTTGAAAGCACAGGAATCATGCATACGTATATAGGCTAAAGCATGGTGTTCAGTAGTGTACAAAACGCTGCATGTTTTCACCAATAAGATGTTCCGCATGCATGTTCAAATTGCACAGATGACCGAATACTCGAATAAACAGTTAAATTGGCGTTATGATGAAAAATGTCCCCTCCCAAATATTCTCCCCTTTCCAACAACCTGTACTTAGCAGTTGCGTGGTGACAGGGGCCAGAGGGCAACTGCCACCCAGTTAAGCTTTATGAGGGGTACCAAATGGTCACAGGCGCGCAAAAATGTCCTGCGAATATAATTTTCATATACTTTTTATTCCCAACAATTTGTATCATTTTACAAAACAAAAGTTCTAAATGTGAAAATCGTCCCTGGACCGCTACTACTGTCACATGACTACTAAAGGCAAATAATCAATGGGATCTTACATTTAAACATTCGTTCCAAAATCTATATTCCTTTTAATTAACTTTAGTGTGGAATTGACACAATTTAAATCAATTTTCTGTCACGCCACAAAACGCTAAGCTTCGTGGAGTTTCTCCCCCTGCATGCGCGCCTACCAGGCAGCCAGGATGTCAACCCTAGATTTAACACAATATTTTCTGCCATCAAAATGAAACGTATGGGGCTTACGTATAGGGTTTACTTCGCCCCAGAGCTCCTATCATACAGCTTCGCCACAAAGATTTGATACATCTTAAAGCAAATTTCGGCAGCTATCAAAATCGTAGGGTTCCAGGGACTTCGCCCCGTGAGTCCCCACCAGGGCTTCGCGGCGTTTGCCTCTTGTATGACTACAGATTTAACACAATTTAAAACAATTTTTTAACTATTAAACTCACGAGAAGCGCAGGGTTTCCGGGTGATTCGCCACTAGATTTTGACACAATTCTAAGCGGTTTTCTGCTATCAAAATCACGAAAAACGTATATGCTTCCGGGAACTTCGCCTCGGCCCCTACCAGGGCTTCGCCCCTAGATTTCACTCTTGGAGTTGACACAATATTAAAGTTTTTTTTCAAGATCGCGAGAAAAGCAAGGCTTCCAGCCTTCCAGGGGCTTCGACTCTAGATTTTACCCAATATTAAGTAATTTTCTGCTACCAAAATTACGAGGAACGCAAAGCTTAGACCCTTTAATTAAAGATCATGTATATGTGAAGAAAAAAGTTTGTCAATATTTGAAAGGGTATGTTCCTTCTCTAAAACAGAACTTGTCCTCTTTGAACGAGTATTGTTCCTCTGAAAAGGGCATTTCCCCCCTGAAAAATTACACTTTTCCCCCACTTTTCTTCTCTGAAAAAAGGACTTCTTAAACTTTTACGTGCCCCTGTGCTCCCGGTTCCGCCGCCTTCGATTATCATAAAAAAAACCCAGGTGAATCAGGCCCTATAAACCCACACTGTACGCGTAAATATGGGTTTCGGCGCACCTGAAACTGAAATGCGCGTGCGCCTTTATGTACACAAGTTAAGTTCAGTTGCATTCGTCCATTCCACCTGTCGTCCATATGACAACAGGGTTGTATTTAGTACGCGCAGAGAGCGTAACGTCATTCGCCCTATACTACGTATTAGGCCTATACGTAGTATAGGGCGAACGACGTCACGCTCTCTGGTACGCGTCCACATACCCAAATAGAGCAGATCTACAAGTTCCAAATCTATCGATTTGGGTATGTATGCATGTACGTGCACATATAAAATGTATTACGCCTCGCAATTAGCGTGTGATGAATATCTTACTCTCGCGAAACGTATGCGCGCATGTGGCGTTATACGCGTTGGATTTAGCATATCATAGCAACGTTTAAGGTCCAGAAAGCATTCAGTGCCGGACTAGAAAGTGTGACGTCATTTGGCCTATATTTCATATAGGCCGAAGGCCGAGAGTCGAAACTCCTATACCTCAGTGCGTGATACTTTTTGGTTCGTCCTCCACCCATGTTGGTTCCAAGTAATTGGAGTCAATTGGAGTCAATAAAAAAATAGGCAAACTGCAACTTTAACCTCAGAAATAAAAATTGAAATTCTTTTCTTTTAAAAACTAATTATATTTATATTAGTTTTAATCATAACTTGTCTTTCTAACCAAGATTAACGTTAATTTTACTTCTAACAAGAACACAAAAACAACGATTTCTTTTTACAGTACATGCAGGACGACAATACTTTAGCAAAGCGACAGGCATGTATCGCGCCTACTAATTTAGGCCTAATTAATAAGTATATTTTAAGAAAAATACTACGCTAACAACCTTTCTGATAAGGGATAAATAATTAAAACTAGTACATGTCTTTAACAATTTCGGTAAACCTAAAATATGTGCTATATTAATTGTGCCAGTTATTGTTGAACAGTCTGAAGCTAGCTAACGCCGTATGTACACCGTTAGTTTAACCTTGACTGACTGACGTAAACGCTGACAAATATGGGCAAAATTTTTAGTTTTATTTAGGAACAAGAATAAATTGCTTATCAAATCTTATTTTATTCAGACATGTATGTAGCGATTGATTGTTTTCAAAAAGCGTCGCCGGGGTAATCATGGGCCATTGTGTTGCCTAGGCAGGCTACAGTAACGTTAATGTAACTTAGGCCTACATTGTGTGAAACCACTTGCAATTTGGTAGCATAACGTTAGGGCTATGTACATTATTATGATATTGACTTGTAAATGTCTGCCATGATAAAAAGGCCATGCTTGAGACGCAGCATTACAATTGTTAGCTAGGGTGGGGTGGGCAAGAGACCAATATAGGCCTAGGTCTAATTCGTTTTATAGTTGATTAACAACAAAACACCCATCAAACAAAGTCTAAACAGACTGAAGTTTACTGGCAGATAGGTGTGTATGAAACAAAGTAAAAGTAAGTTAAGTGCTAACTTGTTTAGATAGGTACAGATACAGTAGATCAATTTGCTCACTTATTACTTTATTTCTATTTTAATAAACTTAAGTTTTCAGTTTCATTCACGTTTGTTTGCTCAACATCATTTACCAACGATTGCAAGCCCTAAATTCATAAAGTTTGACTTAAAAAATAACCATAAAACTCTTTGGCATAGGCCTATATGTTGCATTGTAGCCTGCATTTTTTATTCTATGTGTATTACTTATTAAACTTACTTTCAATTTGTATGCAAAAGCTTCTCAAGCTCTTAAGTTGGGAAGATAAAAAAGCTCCACTTGAAAATTTTGCTTCAAGCAATTTCTCTACTCATTGATAGGTAATCTTTGGTTCTGCTCTCATTTGTGTTTGCTTTGGTATCCAATGAACAAATTATTACAGTGCAATAGTATTCCAACTTTTATGTTGTATGATTGTTAAAAGTCATTGACTGTACTACAGAGTATGAATATTTTTTGCAATGTAAATTAATTTTGTACCAGATATTAGTGAGCTTAATACCTGTATATCATTTTGTAGTACACAATACCCTGCCCAATTGTTTTCTGACTCCAGGCACATGTACAATGGTTTTTCTTGGTAGTGGAATGTGCTATTATCAGGTTATGAGGATATGACATGGTAATTTTATTGTACCCTTTTTATACATACAATTTTGTCTGCCTAACCAAAAAAGGCACAAACCCCAAGTGATAATTCAACATCATAACCAGCAGACCAGGCTTTCATTTGCAGTAAACAGACATGAAAAATCAAAGTCTTCCACTAGGCTTAACTCAGTTGAATATAAGCTACACTTTACAACCATTGGGATATATAGTTGTTAGACTGCATATGAAGAACCAAAGATTTAGTTGATGTCTGTATCTTTCTTAAAAACTCATATTGTGAAATAGTAACATACTGTGGTATATCTATACCTGCATCAAAATTACTTCACAAAGTTTGCTGATTTCAGCTAAAGCTGTAGTGATAAGTGGAGGACTTATGGCAGTACGTTCATCGACAGAAGATGTCTCATAAGAAAACTGTCAGGAATGTTTATAAAGTTGATTACCAGTTGTTAAAGTTAGATTTATACAGGTGATCCTTGCAGAAAATCAAAATTGTGGTGTCAAAGCTTGTTACTTATTCTTTTGTAAATTTGTTACCTCCACAATGAAGTCCTAATTCCTTTATCAAAAATGTACATGAACATTTATAGGAATACTTTTTAGAAGTTAATGGCAGAATAATGTATTCATTACACACCATTTCATGTAACCTGGACCAGTTATTTAAGTCAATTAAAGTATATTTCCTGTATTACTTACGAATAATACTTTCTTTACCCTATACACAATTTAATTATCTAACTGTTTAATGTGTTCCTCTTTAACACCAGAAAGTTTTGTTTACGTTTACGTTTGTCTTTACAATACAAAAATAAAAATATTCCCGTCCATGCACAATTTGTTGAGCAAGTGATTATTATAGAACCAAACCTAACTTTTAATACTGCCACATCAGTTATACCAGAAAAATTCTGGTTTTCGAAACATATGGAGGAAATGGGGACATTTTATAACTGTAATAGCAATCGTAATGTTTCTGCACTGTAATCTTGACATAGTAATTCTGGAATTGCACCTGAATTTACTGGATAAAAATTATCACTATTATAAACGTAACGTCAGATGCAAAATGGAAAAGGAACTATGTTAATTGATTGTGCATCTGTTATTATATATTTTTCCTGACAAATTTGTCACAAGAATGGAAAATTGTAGAACCCAAGTGCCCCTTGCCCACCGTTCACTTAGAATATAACACTGGTTCCGCGATATGAACTCGATGACGTAAAGTAACGCGCGTGCGCAATTAATTGAACAACTTAATGACGCTAGCTGTGCGCGCCTGATCAATACGGGACGTGACATACATACATACATAATATATATATATATATGTATGTATATATATATATATATATATATATATATATATATATATATATATATATATATATATATATATATATATATATATATATATATATATATATATATATATATATATATATATATATATATATATTTACTTCCACTTCCATTTCGTCTCATTAATCCTTCTCTTGTTTTTGTGCCTCAGCGCATTTTGGCGCCGGTTTTTGTTTGTTTGTTTTTTGTGGGTTTTTTCTGCGCGCTTTTCCCCTTTTGCGCCTACTATTTTACGCGTACGATTTTTGGCGCTCTTTGAAATGTGTTAACGTGCAAGCTATCATCGCTGTTATCTTCTAGCGTCATTTAACTTCATACCACTGAAGAAGGAAACAGGAGTTTTCGAAATATTTGGTTTTTAAAATAATCTGTTGGCTAGAGACATTGTCATTTTTTCCTATTTTGTTTTATATATATATATATATACATATATATATATATATATATATATATATATATAAATATACATATATATATATATATATATATATATATATATATATATATATATATATATATATATATATATATATATATATATATATATATATATATATATATATGTGTGTATATATATTTATATATATATCAAACAAAATTGGAAAAAATGACAATGTCTCTAGCCAACATAATTTTTTTATAAACCAAATATTTCAAAAAACTCCTGTTTCCTTCTTCAGTGGTATATATATATATATATATATATATATATATATATATATATATATATATATATATATATATATATATATATATATATATATATTTATATATATATATATATATATATATATATATATATATATATTTATATAAATATATATATATATATATATATATGTATATATATATATATATATATATATATATATATATATATATATATATATATATATATACATATATATATATATATATATATATATATATATATATATATATATATATATATATATATATATATATACACACACATATATATATATATATATATATATATATACACACACATATATATATATATATATATATATATATATATATATATATATATCAACATTGAATGGGAGGAGGAGAGGATGCTTGGCGGTGTGGAGAAGGGCAAAGAGGTGAAAATAAATTAAAAATCATGCTCTTAAAAGCCAGTTATCGTCTCCAAAACGTGGAGGTAAATAGATTTCAAAAACGTGTGTTTTGATTGGCCGAAACGCAAGTGTACAATGTCCACTTACATTGATAGGCCAAGCAATATCGTTTTGGAATAAGATGTACGCCATTATATCTTAATCACGATAAATGACCTTTAACGTCATCTATAAATAAACATTCCCGATGATCTACTATAACCCAATAGATATATTTCATACGAAAAATAAAAAGGCAATTTGGACAACAGATTTAACAGAAAATACCATTGAATATTAAGTGTCTTAACAGCTAAGAAATTTTTTCTAATTTTAATCTTGACAAAATTGTTGGGAAACTTACTAACACGTTAGTTTTCATGTTATTTCAAATATTTATGTAGAGCTATTTTCAGCCCCTACCCCTCCCCCTTTTTTCTTCGCTCCCCCTTTCATAATATTAGACTAGGAAATACAGACACATGGAAAACAATCATCAACATTTTTCACCCATTTCACCAACATTGAACAGAAAACAGGAGGGTCCCAACGAGTTTTGTCCTAGATTGTCTGAAAAAAAAGAACATTTGAGGGGCTTTTTGATGTATGTGGATAGTGTTTTATTTTGTTATGAAAGTTCGGGTTTGTTGATAAGGGGGAGGCAATGTAAGAATTTGGCAACTGCAAGTTAATATAAAGCTGAATTACTTCTCTGAACCAGCGCCACTCAACGTTTTACCATGAAATAAGAGTAAAGATTACTGTACTTAATGAGACTCTACAATATGTGGTAAAACGTTTGATACCATTTTTTTTATCTTAAGAAGAAATTCCTTTTCAACTTGTGTATGGACTTTATCCGATTATTTCAACTTTGTAAATTTCTATTCACTACAACTTCTAGACTGGAAACGTATAAATTTGCTTTACTTTATTCAAATAGACAAAATTATCGACTACAAATTTGGTAAATCGGTTAGCTAAGGCGAGAGTGTGGCGCTAGTTTAATTCAAACATGGAATCTAACAGTTTTTGTTATTTACAAAATTGTGTCATATTTCTTTATTTCATCACTTTTTCTTTAAACTTACTTTTTCTTCAATGTCCTGGCTTCCCTCTATTCTTGTACGGTATTTTGCATAGTAAGATTAGAAAAGCAATATGAGCATGTCGAGACTACTTTTTGTTTACATGTTGAAATCTGATTTAAAAAGAATGGAAATACACTTCACCTAAATTCCATCATTTCAGTCTCCATCTTTAGTGCTTTATTCTTGAGTCAAAATCTTGAGTGCTTTATTCTTGACAAATGCATTGTTCTGCGGATTTTGGATTACAAGGGAAATGATGGCAGTTAGGGGGTGGGGATGGGAACGTTTTTTCCAGAGAATTGATCATTTTTACCCTTTTTACAAAGAATTCGGGATATTTACCAAAACTTGAAATAAGTTGTTCAGCTTTATGTTTGTGTGGTTACATTATGTAATAGCGATCGTGTCTACTAACGGAAGAAAATCAGTCTTGTGCACAGGATAATAGCGTTGCAACTAATATTGTAAACACGCGCGTACAACTTGAAAAATGGAGTGGCCAAAACGGGCGCAGAAAATAAAAAAATCAAGCTACGCATTCGTTACAAGACGCAAAAATTGCGTGTTTGCGCACTATTATAATTGTTCGAATTTGACGACCTAAACGCCCTTGTTCTTTTGTTAGTATTCATACATATAATTAGTTCATTATTCTGAAATATTTAAGAAAAAATAAGTTATTGTTATGGTTAAATCATATTTAGTGCCCAGAGAGAAAATTAAGCCCCGAATATAACCTCAAATTGAATCATCTCACTAAACTCCGCAGTGTGTAATGTAATTCCACGATGTTGCATCTTCAAGCCATTTTTTTTGGCGTGTGCATCAAAACATGATGCCTACATCAAAACAATACACTAATGTGGCGATTATAGTTTGAAATTAATATATCTCATCAGTTATAACGTCGTCACCGTATAGTATTGTACATAAAGATCAAGCCAGACCTGTAAAATAGAGCTTGGCTTGGAGCTAGGATTTTGATCAATGCTTGGGGGAGAGGGGGGGGGGGGGCAGTTTTGTCTCATAGGGGAAAATTCTATCAATCGGACAAAACGTCTCTTTACAAAATATTCTGGGGCAAGTGGGGAGGGGAAAAGCGATAACATGGGGGAGTGGGCGATATTGTGGGGGAATTAAAATTGTTTGAAGAGTAACGTAAGTTGCAAGTTTAAGTTACTTAGGCCTAACGTTAGGCCCCATGTAGTTTACTTTTTTGTTGACACAAGGCAGACTAGTTCTTAAAATAAATCTTATTTTAGTATGTAAGTACCTCCTATCCAGAATGGGACACAGTTGAAAACTTACAATGACCTCCATCATCCCTATTACTCAGGATTGCGATTTGTATTTTAAATAAACTTACATAGGCACAATTATGACGATGACAGGTGAAGAAGGTAGAGTCACCTCATAGAAAGCCCAAACACCACCATCACAAAACACAAAAATGCCCAAAGGTAGTAAAGAACTTTTTTAAGTTCTTCATTTTAAATATTATTAAGAAATCAACTTTGAACCTAGCACTCTATACTACCAGCAAACTTTATGGCGTTTAATTTGATGTAGCATTGTAGGTATGCAGTTGTAGTAGCTGTACTAGCGCTACACTAATTTATAAATCAAAGTTAACCAATGTATTATTTTCCTCTTTTCCTTATGATGCAGGATGAAGCAAGGCATTGTCACATAAGCCTTGCCTTGCAACAGCCTACCAAAGAGGTATGTGTTATTTTGAAGATGCAAGAAGGCAGAGTACCAAAATTCAGAATTCTGAAAAGTCAGATTGGTACATGTATTGTACAATTATAAACAATTTTCTAGTGGTTATTGAAGTGGCATCATGTGTGGCGGGCAAATAGTAATTATCGGAAAAGGAATGAAGGCATAGGCGTATAGGAAGTTAAGGGGGATTCTGATTTCACCTTCCCAGTTGGAAGGTAAAATTGGGATATTATTGATATCAAATTGAAAAAATGAAAAAAAATCATTAGATTATTTGGTCAAATTATTGAAAATTTGTGTAATCATTTAAAACATTTTGGCAAAGTTTCCTGAAATTAACAGCTTTTTCATGAAAATTTCCGTAAAATTAAAGAAACTGCACGAAAATTGAGAAAATTACGCGAAATTAAGGAAATTTCTCGGAAAATTAAAGAAAACTGTAACAAATTTTTCGAAAATTAAAAATTGTATTTTGCGAGGAACAAAGTCATAACCAATTTCATTATACATTCATTTTTTACAGTTTATTTTCCTGATATGATGTGCTGAGGATATTGTATACTGGTATATCCCGATATTTACATATTACATACAGATTGTCACAGGGGTTGTGGGCAAGTTTCCCGCATGATCCCTTATTGAATACGCCACTGGTCATATGCTATAAATTCATTATGATAGGATGCACAAGATGGTGAAGGGAAAGACAGTGAATTTGGAGCTCTTAAGTGAAGATCATATCAATACTGATACCACCATTTTTATTTCACACTGTCTATTCTTTTCACATTAGATGATTGTCATTAATTTTTGTGACAGAATTTCTAATAAAGTTTGAGTTGAGTGATTATATGAAAATTCAAATTTCACAGAAACACCAAAACTTGACTCCCGATGCTGCCATGGGAGATATACAGTATATACCTTGTGTTATTTATAAAGCAATGAAAGTAAGCCTTTAATTTTTGTATCAAACTGCCATTGTTACACTCACAATAGAAGTGAACTTTTTTGCATTTTTGTGACTTTAAATATAAATGTAGCACCTGTTTTGTCTTAATAAGTAGCTTTCCCTATCCAAAATTTTTCTTGATTTGATCGGGTTTTGATCTAAATATCATATTACACTTTGATACACAACATTAAGCCTGCTGGTGTATTTAGATAAACTTGGTAAAGGTATATTTAATAAATAAAGCACTTGTAACACTATGTTTATAAATCAAAGTTAACCATCGTATCATTTTAATTTTAATGCAGGATGAAGGACATACATCAAGCAAGATGTTACCATATAGGTCTAAACTTGCCATAGAGTACCAAGGACCAAGGAGGGATGTATGAAAATGCAAGACACTTTTGCCAATTTCCAAAGGTATGACAAGTACAATAGTGATCCTTAAAGTCGTGTCATATGACATAGAGTTAAAATGAGTGCATGCATTGAATGGTGAAGTAGAAGAGGGTGAAACTGTTTTTAGTGAAATTGGAGCAAGTTCTGATTAAAACTTGATAATAAAAAAACACTAAAAAAACATCATTTGTATTTCATAATGCTGATTCTTTTATCAGGGTTGTAGTGGTGTTGAGTGTAATTATATAGTTATACCAGAAGTTGTAACAAAGTTTGATGTATAGTCAATTTTTTTAATTATATGAAAATTAAAGTTTGATTGAAAGACCAAGTTTTGACTCCCTCAATGAAAATAGGGCACCTTTTTATTTATTAATGAAACAACACTAGAAAGCTAATTGCCACTGATTTGGGCCACATTCAGTTTTTGTGTATACTGTTGTGTTAGATATTCCACAGAAATCAAAACTTTGCATGAATTCACCAAACATGTTAAAAAATCTTATCAATGGCCTATTTGAAGTACGATATACACAATTTCCAGTATACACAATTTTCAGCATGGAATTTTGTTTGTGTTTGGACCTGTGTAGTATCAAACAGAATATACTGTATTTGTACAGTATTTGTCAGTGATTAACAGTTCTTTCTAAAAAGTGTTCTATTATTGTTACTGTAACCTACTGTTTAGTAGCTTGCAGAAATGATAGGGCAGATCAGTGGCGTTACCAGGATTTTGATGCAAGGGGTCTTATGAATAGAAAAATTAGCTAATGCAAACAAATACCTTAAATTTTAATTTCTGTGAAATAATTGTGATAGTGTCAAATGTTGAAGTAACATTCAGTTTGGCACAATTCTCTTTTGTAGACAATTTCTGTGGTGTCAATGACCTTACATGGAGTATGGACAGCCTCAATGTTTCAGAAGTGCCAGATGTATATTCAAGAAGAGTTGCCCAATCAGAAAATAATGAAATCCTTCCAGACTGTACCATTCTTTGGAATGAAATTTAAAATTGACAGTACCCTGAAAACTGCTACGCTTTGTAAGCTATTGCATGAAGATAATGTTGACCAAAATAAAGATACCCATCTAAAAGACTATGGGCATCTAGTAAATTTAAGATATGTGAAAGAGCATGGCACGCTGAGAAGAAGATTTCTTAAAGTTTGTAAAAGGCTTATTTAATTTTGAAGGTATGACTAAATGAATTTCAAGATTTGTTAGTTTGTGCGCAATTTGTGATATAGTACGGGGAACACATCTCAAAATCTTTATGTAAATCCTTAATTCTGTTCTTCAAATTCAGCTACTTGTGAATTTTAGATTGTCTTTTCTGGATACATTATGATTAAGGATATAACCAAGATCCAAAACATTATGCCTCACGTCAAATGCAATATTTCAAACTTCATTGACAGAGGAATAAAAAGCAAAGGTTTTACAAAAAGTAATGAAGGATTGTTCTCCATTGGTGTCACAGATTATTGTGCAAAACCAGCTAAAAATTCAAAATAAAGTAAATTGATATATCTTAAACTAATTTTGTTGGAAAGTTTTGCTATTTTAATGGTTTTCATAATATTTGAACCAATAAGTCCATGTTGTCTCTAGATGTCGATAATCCTTTAATGAGTGGAGTGATTATGTAATTGTAGAGCAAGGTTTTATGTATGCCAGTTTTGTTTTTATGCTGTTTGCATTTATTTGAAAACTGGCTGTGAGGGAAAGGAATTAAAACAAAAATATCATATAATTGTTTGTCATGTTTTGGGAGATGAAGTGAAGGTCTTATCATTTATAAATATTTACCTGCATGGTGGTGTATCATGCCAATATTGTGCTCCGACATCTACAACATTGCTGCACACAACGCCCTCACTAAGCATTTATTAGATAATGTATACGCTGTGTTCCTTAAACCATTTCCGAAATAAACTCCATATACGTACAGTGTATGGATAATTGTACAGTGTATGTAAAATTGTACATTGTACAGTATGTATGGAGTTTGCATGCAGTGATTGCGTAATTTTGCGGAGGCCTTGAGATGTTCGATTTTCTAACGTATGTAAAAGCCGATCACCGCTGATGTAAGGGTGCGAATCTTTCATGTGCAATATGTACAATAAATTTTTCTCCTAAAGACGATAATGTTACATGCATTTATCTTTTGACATGTAATTGCTGATGTTGACAAAATAGTGAAAATGCACAGAGACATTTGAGCAATTATGCCTGTTTGTAGTGTCTCTTTCTATGGAACAGAATGTTTATCCATTCTAAATGTCAAATACAAAATGTGACTAAAGTCTTTCTTTATGAGACTGTGAATGTCCTTACACTGTACAAAAACAACATATTCTATTAATTGATCAAAATGCAAAAACAGGTGATATTACTCATAGTTTGTGTATAGACGGCCCCTTTCATAAATCACATGGAATTAAAACTATTATAATCAAATTATAATCTAAGAATGACCAGATGACCAGTGGAAGTATAATCTTATTAGACAATGACATTTACAAGCTTTGAAGTGATTTTAATTTATTCCCACTATATTAATTGCAAGTAAATGAAGGTGTACATCCAATTTAGATGAGCTTTAATGGAAGCATATTAATCTCTGTTGCAAGTTCAGAAGAGAGTTAACATGCTGGTTTTGATTTAGCAACCAAATCTATTTTAAATTGATTCATCACCAACTTTGTACATACGCTTTATTTGGTTTGGTGAAATGCGGGTAAGATGTTAGAAGCCATGAAAATGAAGGGAATGGGGATCCACAACTATGCAGAAGGATTTCACACTATGACACTAACATAGAAGAACAGTGAGATATAAGAAAAATGTAATGTTGGATATCCCATTATGCTGTTATGGCCAACTGGCGAGCATGATGCAAGTGTCTTGTACATTCAGAGGATTACTTTGATTGATTATTAATAAGAAACTTTATACGTTATGTATTCAGGAAGATCATGATCTGCTCCAGAACTGTATTTGCTGAAAAAATGGTTGGGTAATATGAAATTTAAATGTTGTAACTGAGTCTCATCTTTTATCTAATAATTCAACCTCTCCATAGGCTGACTGGTAAGCTCAAGTGGTATGTAAGAAGGAATCAGATATTGAAAGATATTGCGTAAGATGATGGGGAAAATATTGGTAGCTGTTTGAAATTGCCATGAAAATGATTAATTAAATGTGGAAAATAAGTCTTTGAAATTATACACATTTGTTTCTGAAATTGACTTTGTTTCATATTACTTTCAGCTCTAATGAAGTGAGATTACATTATATTATTAGTTGATTATTCTGAATTTTTCTTTATGCAGTAAATCAATAAAAAGCCATTCAAGAGTTGAATACCAAAAAATCTTATTACAAAATAAATTTTGTTTAGAATAACGTTTCTTTTTTCTTCCCAGGAGATATACCGGTACTTCTAGGCAATAATATATCTAAAATTGCAGTTAATTTTTTCTTCATTAAGTTAATAATCCATGGGTTGTATTGTAATATGGAAACTAAATTAGCTATTTCTCTCAATAATGTATCACTTTTTCCTCCTAGGAGATATACCGGTACTTCTGGGCAATTATAGGCTACATCTAAAATTGCAATTTAATATATTTTTCATTAATTTTTATAATCCATGGGTTGTATTGTAATATGAAAGTTAAATAAACTATTCGTCTCACTTATGTATCGTGACTTCAGGTTTTCCTGGCATGCACATGCGTTTACTATGATCTCTCTATAGGTTTGTTTCTGGTGAGTCTGAGCATGCTGGCTTAATATGACATGTCGTTTATATTGGTCTCATGCCTATTCACCCTAGCTAATAAATGTAATGCTGCATTTCAAGCATGATCTTTTTTATCAAGACAGACATTTACTATTTTCTTTTGTTTTTAATTAGCTGACGTTTTCCTTTTTTTGTTAATGACTGCTGACGTTTATTGATACACATAGGCCTTACTATACAATGTATTCTAATCCAGTAAATGTTGTTAGTGTACACATAACAAATACCTCATAGTAGATGCGCGTCTAGAGTAAGTATGTGACTAATAACTAACCCCACCCCACTCTACTATAAGATGTATAAATGATCTGGAAACCATCTTTCTTGAGTCGGGGGAAATGGAGATGATTTCTCCATAACAAAACAGCAAAAGTAAACACAAAATTGCAACGAAATAAAAAGTAATATTATAAGCTGAAAGGAGCATGTTGATGCAAATGCTAATTAACAAATAGATGAGGAACTTTAAAGCTTGAAGCTTTTTCACATCAATACCTAACGTTAGGCTACCAAATTGCAAATTATGTCACATAATTTAGCCCAAGCCGGAGTACACTAACGTTATATTACTGTAGCCTGGCTAGCCAACACAATAGCATATGACTAACCCGGCGACCCTTTTTGAAAGCAATCAATCGCTGCATACATGTCTGAATAAAATCAGATTTGATAAGCAACTTATTCTTGTTCCTAAATAAAACTGAAACTATTGCCCAAATTCATCAGCGTTTACGTCGGTCAGTTAAGGTTAAACTAACGGCGTACGTACGGCGTTAGCTTCAGACTGTTTAACGACAACTGGCACAATTAAAACAGCACACTATTTAAGAACTTCTGAAATTGTTCAAGATATCTACTAGTTTTGATGATTTATTCCTTATCAGAAAACGTTGTTAGCGTAGTATTTTCTTGAAATATACTTAGGCCTAAGTTAGTAAGTACGATACATGCCTGTCTACAATCTAACGCTGCGCTAAAGTGTTGTCATCCTGCATGTACTGTAAAAAGAAATCGTTGTTTTTGTGTTCTTGTTAGAAATAAAAATGAACGTTAATCTTGATTAAAAATACAAGTTATGATTAAAACTAACATAAATTAATTAATCTTGTTGTGTAAAGAATTCAATCTTTATTTTTTAGGTTAAATTTTGTATTGTGTCCAAATTTAAATGTACTGACATATCTGCTGCCCTCTCTTAGAACCAAGATGGGTGGAGGACGAACCAAAAAGTATCACGCACTGAGGTATAGGAGTTTCGATTCTCGGCCTTCAGCCTATATGAAATATAGGCCGAATGACGTCACACTCTCTGGTATTAGTGAACGTGTCTACTACTTGTACTGTACATACGTATGTACACAAAAGGTTAATGCATTTTACACACTACTTACAACCGTACGTACGCAATGTATGCGAACTAACTGTGTGTACTTACTGTTGAACGTGCGTATAGACAATTATAGTGCGCGCTTGTATTGTTGTTGTTGAAAAATGTTCCCTACGGCTGATTGGTTGGTTAATTAAGGAAAAATTCCCCCTGTATTTGATTGGTTAAAGTACCCTGACGTTTCACGTTCGGCTAAACTTGGTTTGAAAAGTCTTTTTTGCCGCGCGAGCGGCCTGCCAGCTGGCCTAACATTAAAAAATACTACAAGAATACTAATTACTTTGTGGTGTTAGGGATACGTTTTACAGCTTTTCTATTGTGCTTACTTGCTCCGTATGAGCAAAGTTCCAATCTAACAGAATAGCTTTTTATTCTATTCTTCCGAACAATTTCATGTTTGTCCCTTTGTGTATTTACTTATAACAACTCTTACGGGATAGAAGAAAGCAAAACAAAAATAGCATGATAATAGATTATTAGGTAGTGTAAGAAAAATGTCAGGTTGAATGAATGAATGGGGAGGATAGCTTGTAAAAATAAAAACCATTTCCCTTTCATTTCTTAACGGAAGTGATAGGGTTGCTACAGTTACGTCAAGCTGTCAAGACGAAGCTGTAATTTTCAAAATTGGTAGCGTTTCATCAGTTAAAGTCTAATAAAAAAATATTACAAAAGTCAAATTATTTGCAGAGATAACGACAAATTTTCAGTGTGCTCTATAACTATGTAAGAGTTTACTCTTGAATTTCCTGTGTTAAAATAAAAATTCTAAAAGTATCTGAAAGGTTTTTCCTGAGCATAGATGTGTCAAAACATTGACTCAAAATAGAGATAATTTTCCTATTTTTCCGAGAATTAGATTTATATTCAAAGTTCTTTCTCCACATTCCAACTACATCATGCATCATCGTTTTCGTCATCGGCACCATCACCATCACCAGCAGCAACAGCCTCAGCATGCGCCTCAGCATCATCATCATCATCTGCTGCCAGCAGCAGCATAAGCATCCAGCAGCAGCAGCCAGAAGCATCAGCAGTTCATCGTCGTCGTCATCATCACCATCAAAATCATCATCATCATCATCATCATCATCATCATCATCATCATCATCATCATCATCATCATCATCATCATCATCATCATCATCATCATCATCATCATCATCATCATCATCATCATCATCATCATCATCATCATCATCATCATCATCATCATCATCATCATCATCATCATCATCATCATCATCATCATCATCATCATCATCATCATCATCATCATCATCATCCTCACCATCACCATCACCATCATCATCATCATCATCATCATCATCATCATCATCATCATCATAGCTGCCTTTGACATTTTGAGAAACTTTGACAGTTCAGGAGATTCCCCTCTGCAAGAGAAAAATATTTTCCAGCAAAGAGGAGGAAACCTATGTAAATGATGTAATTTCAGGATTTCCATTCACAAGTACTTTTGACCTACGGTTTTTAATTAGCTTATATGCGGTCATTGTATGTGCGAAATAATTAGGCTGCCTTGTGTGCAGACCTGTTTGTGCAATGGACATTCTTTTCTTGTTTGATACTGGATGCTGTCTGCGTTACTTCGATAAACCCCAGCGAAAACAGGCCAGAATTTGTGGGATTGTCATTAAATATCTCTTAAACGGCGTGGTAGATATCCATTTGGAAATCGAGTAATTTGTAGATTAATAAGTATAAATTTTGAAAATGCAAAAATGAAATTGACCTACTTCGTTATAAAATTGATAGAACCCATACAAGTTATGTGCCATAGCGTTACGCTGTTTCGTTAGAGGCATCATGGGTAATCTTCCAAATGCCGTCTGAGAGTTCCCCCTCTTCGGGAAAAAATAATTTTCTCCTGAAGAGGAGAATCTCCTGAACTGCTTGGACTGGTTCAAGTCAAACCCTGGCAACATGCACTTAAAATCCCTGAATTGTGAGAAAAAATGAACAACCAAACTTTGGCTCCTTTCCGCATCTTATATATACCAATATATACTACTCAAATTGCTCGCTACAACTTTTACTTTGATCCGTAACATGGAAACTGAATATTCTTCTGATAAAAGTACTAGTGATATATTATCAAAGGGTTGAAACCAGATTTTGTCAAAAGTACAATTAAAACAATTATTGTTGTATTAGAATTTGCGAGAATTTATTTCTATACTCTTAATGTTACATATCCAAAAGGTTGAGATCAGAAACAAAAATAAATGAAATGAATCGACTAAATTAAGCAAGAAAGCAATCCATAGAGTTGCTGATCTCATCACCTTAGGCATACAGCATAGTCTAATAGTGGGGGAAATAGCATTTATAACGTTTCATAACGTATGAAATGCAGTAATTTATTTTCCGTTGTCACGAAAGCGTCACGTTATAATGTTCTTTGATGACACCTTATAAGTTCTAAGAAACTAACTTCTAACGATCAACTTTCCACGATCTGACAATCTGGCGACAGAAATCGAAATGATCATCTAAAAAAGTCCAGTATGTTATTTGGGGGATTCATTAGGAGGTAATCAAGAAAAGATTTTATCGTCTGCACTTGTCTTTTTACAAGCGTATACTACTGTACTACTCATTGCGTACTGGGTAGGCGTGCGCCTAGTGTTATAATACACGGGCGTGTTAATAATACAAAAAGGGGCTTCATATCAATGTCAATAACACTAGGCATAATGCTGACCTGCGGTGTGAGCATACTTAAGTTATGGATGTTGACCTTCTACAACTTTACAACATTGAGTCACTAAATAAAACATTATTATGAAAACATTATTAGCCTACTTTAAACATATCCAATAATATTCAAAAGTTTTTAAAAGTATGTTGAAACCTCTCAAAAATAAGAGGAAATGTGTGCACGGTGCAATTGTGATTTGTGTGGCACGAAATAATAAGGTCAAATTAGTTTCTTTATTAAAATGTTAATTTTTCTGCTCAAATCACTAGAATTGTCAAAATACAAATTCAAATGTATTATGCTCTATCTTGATGTGGGGTGCTAAGCTGATAATGCATACTAATTAGGTGATTTGCATAACAATAGATTTAAATTAAAAGTTTTTAACCCGAGCTCATAACTTCAATTAGGAACAAGAAAGCAATCCATGGAGTTGTTGATCTCATCACCTTAAGCATACAGCATAATGGGGGAAATAGCTAATAATAATAACTATGGGGGGAAATGGTTTAAAGGAATCACTAGCTCTGTGATCTTTGAACTTTTGACCACAAAGTTTACGGGACACAAGTGTATGTACAATGTGGTACAAACATAGGATTGGTATAGGTCTTGTACTTTGGGAATTTAAAGTGGTACAATAATTACCCCTTAAAATCAAATATTTGACCCCTAACCTCTAACCTTGACTCTAATTATTGAAAAAAACTTATGAAATTTTTCACATTTATCGTACCCTACTGTATGACATCATTTATGCTCACGCCGCACTTACCATTCCATAACTATAGGAGAAAGTGGTCAATAGCTCTTTGACCTTTTCACCAGTCTACCGTACACAAATTCGTGTACCAAGGTATCGTGGTAAAACATATAGAGTTGGTTTAGGTCTTGTACTTTTAAGTTTAAAAAGGCGCAAAAGTTTGCATAAAAAACACTTATTTGACCAATGACCTTTGACCTTCAATTATTTAAATTTTTGTTAGAATGTTAAACCCTACTCACCTATGCAATTTGTAAAGCTACCAAGTAATTCCTTCAAAAGATACAATATCACCAAAACTTGTTTCATTTGACCTGTGACCTATGAACTTTAACCATTGTACCCCAACGCCTTGGAGACAAAAGTTTCAAGCCAGGAGCATCCATCCACTAATTTTGGTTTATGTGTGTATTACAGTTCTTGAGTTATAAGCGATACAAAATTAATTGTTGCACACGCACAAACGCACACACATACGCACACACTTAAACCCATGGACAAACGCAAAAATCACCAAATTTTGTCCCGTTCCAACACTTATGACCCCTAACCCTTAATATGAGGTCATCATATGAGATCCCCTTGTGGGCCCCACCACCCCCCCCCCCCTAATATCAAGGGTGAGGGTGGGGTATGGAGGTATAGGCAGTTATTTGCCTATACAGCAAAGTGAGTACAATATCTTATCCCCACATATACGTATATGAGGGTGATGGGATAATGATGTACACTGTACACGATTGAATTTTTATATAAATAGAAACCAAAAGGTTAAGTGGTTCAGATGCCTTATATTTTAGAAGCTGTTAAGTTCAGGTGGGATGTTAACGCTATTTTATGGATTCTATTAAATGTCACTCCTTATATTATAATTAACATCTAAGGATATTGAGATCTCTTAATTTCATTTTGTTAATCAGTTAGAGCCCCCAGAGAGACCCCATTTGAGTTTTAAGTCAGCATGATTCACGGCCCCGTCCTCTCAATTAACAGACAAATGTTGAATAATATAGTCATATATAATATAAATAATTTTGTACTAGCAGACTGGGCGACCGTGGAAAAAAAAGAAGATAGGTTTTTCTTTCTTTCTTATCCATTATGAATTAATAGGTCCTATTTTTTATTGAAGGGGAGAGGGACATTTCATCCTCATCCAAATGGCTTAATAAACTCTTGACATCTCAGCATATGCATACTCTCAAGCTTCATTCATGAATTGGGCTGGGGACATTGATCGTGTATTGCATAACTCATAAAAGGGGTCGGGTTGGTACTAAGAGAAACCCATTGGATCAAAGAATATTCTTTATAACTTTTTCAATTATCATCTTAAAGTGCGTGTTCGGGTGCAGAGGAGGGGTACGTAATGCAAATGTAAGAGTCCAGATTTAAAGGAAAATCTAAATATCATATTGAAACAATTTTTTGTTCGGAGATGTTATAGATTGAACTAGATTGTCAAGCTGATGTTATGACTATTAGATCACGGAGGTCCCTTAAGTGCTCAAGCTTGTAGATAATTAAACAGCCATAGATTATCTGCTAATGATAATCAACCCATGAATGAATCATCTGAATGAAAAAGAGAATTGCATAATAGATACATTTATCTGTAACTTCAGAAATTTGAAACTGCATGGAAAAGTTTGATTATATATATTTTCGAAGGTTGAAGGTATCGAACCAGTGGCGTAACTAAGGAAGGGTTGGGGGAGAAGGGACGGGGGGAGGGGGGGGGGAGGGATCGCTTATAAAAAAGGCCCCGTTTTAGAACAATAAGGAGGGCGGGTCGTGAAAGAAAAAAATATAATTATACCTATATACCATATACGCCCGCAGGACCCCACCCGCCTACTCCACTCCATCGAGCGTATTAAAAATGCAATGAATATTCATTGCAATTGAGAGATATGGGTGGAGTCATGAAATATAGTAGGGACTTAATTTCAAGCTGTGCGAGCACCTAATTTCAAACTGTACGTGGCTTAAGTCCAAACTGTGTGGGAGCTTAACTCTAAGTTATCGTGGGGGTTTAGTTCCTCGTTGCCGTGGGGGCTTAATTCCAAGCTGTGTGCGGGGCTTATTTCCAACAGAGATCATTTTTATGACATATCCCCGAAAAGCTGTGTTGATTTTCCAAGACAAAAACCCTGCGTTGCGTGGTCTTCTTACAACGCTTTGCGGGAATTAATTCCAAAATCGGTGCGGAGGCTTAATTCCAAATTCGGTGCGGGGGCTTAATTCCAAATTGTGTGGGGGCTTAATTCCAAGCTGTGGAATGGGGCTCAATTCCAAGCTGTGTGGGGGCCTAATTCCAAGCTTGGGGTAAGGGCTAATTGCAAGCTTGGGAGTGCTAAATTCAAGCTTTGGGGCTTCATTCAAAGCTGTGTGTGGGGTATAATTCAAAGCTGCAGGGTGGGGAGGGGGTAATTACAAGCTGTGCGGGGAGCTTAAGTCCAAGCTGTGTGGGTGCTTAATTTCAAGTTGTGTGTGGAGCTTGAAGCCAAGCTGTGCGGGGCTTCATTACAAGCTCTCGGGGCTTCATTCCAAGCTGTGTGGGCTTCAATTCAAGCTGGGGATAAATTCCGGAGTGTAGGAAATAGGGGGGGACAAACAACATTCGGAAAATGCATCTGTGTATCACATATTGTATCCATTGTACCATTGATCAAAAGAGAGCTACATAAGGCCTTAGGTTCTCCCAGTAGCCCCTAAAGGGGTCTCAACTGCTGTTAATGTTAGGAATTAAAATTAGAGGAAGAATTTTTGGCTTTATCTACTAATTTATGCAGAGGTTTACCGGTAATGTGTTTTGAGCAATAGTATGTTTGAGCACCATTTAATTGTGCAAATGACTCGTTGATGTCAATATTCCCTTTCCTAAAGGATAAATCTTTGATTCCTAAAAATGAATCTTTGATTGCTTGGTGCTAATACACTATAAATATCTGAGTTTTAAACTGACCAGTTTTACATTTAATTTAGAATAAAGATATATTGGGTATTTTACACCCTATTCAACAGTTATGTTATTATATTGAGTTAATCCACCTGTGAAGAACTGATGGATGAGAACCAGGCGAGAATTGAACAGGGGACATCTAACTTGGCAATGTAGTGACATGGCCACTAGACCAAAGTATTTATATTTTTTAAGCTTTAAAATACTTATACAAAGTCACTAGAATGATGACCAACCCGTAAAGCATCCTTTGTAAACTGTTGCGATTGTTCAGAATTTAAAAAGAATGCACTTCTTGCCACCGTGACATTGCCACCGTGACATTCATGACATTCATCTAGTCTCATTAATATGCACGATATCGATAATTAGAACAATAGGGAACCATTAATGGGTCATGATGAATGAATATTAATTAAGTGATTTGCATAACAATAAATTTACAGTTTTTAACCTGAGCTCATAACTTCAATTAGGAACAAGAAAGCAATATATGGAGTTGCTGATCTCATCACCTTCAAGCATACAGCATAGTGGGGAAAATAGCTAATAATAATAAGTATGGGGGAATGGTTAAAATGGGTCACTAGTTCTATGACCTTTAAACTTTTGACCTAAGTGTTTACGGGACACAAGTTCATGTACCATGTGATATAAACATATGATGGTATAGATCTTGCACTTTCTGGAATTTATGAAGTGGCACAAAATTGTACGAATTAGTACATAATTACCCATAAAATCACATATTTGACTTCTGATCTCTGACCCTTGACCCTAATCACTGAAACAACTTCTAAATTTTTCCCCATTTATCGTACCCTACTGTATGACACCATTCATGTTCTTGTCATACTTACCATTCCATAACTATATGGGAAAATTTGTGAAAAGTGGTCAATAGCTCTGCGACCTTTGACCTATTGACCACAGTGTCTACGGGACACAAATTCATGTATCAAGGTATTATTATTATTAAATTATGTTTATTAGCACTTATTCTAAAAGATAGCCTTAAGTGCTTTACAAGAGCATGAAAAAAAATAAAAAGCTAATTACTTGTCAATAATTACACATGGTACAACATAGGATTGGTATAGGTCTTGCACTTTCGAAATTTAAAGTGGCACAAAAATGTACAAATTAGTACATAATTACCCCCTAAAATCACATATTTGACCTCTGACCCTAATCCTAATCACTGAAACAACTTCTACAAATGTTCACATTTATTGTACGTACTGTATGACACCATTCATGCGCACGATACACTTACCATTCCATAACGATAGGGGGGAAATGGTAAAAATTGGTCAATAGCTCTGTGACCTTTCACATTTTGACCCCATTCTACGGACACAAATTCGTGTACGAAGGCGCAAAATATGGTTGGTATAGGTCTTGTACTTTTGAGTTTTATATGGCGCATAATTTTGCATAAAAATCACTTATTAAACCTTTGACTCATGACCTTGACCTTTTTACCTCCACTTATTTGTAATTTTTGTTAGAATATGAAACCGTACCCACATATGGTAATTTGTAAAGATACCAAGTAATTCTTTCAAAAGATACAGCCATAACCAAAAACTTGTTTTATTTGACCTGTAACCTTTAAAACCCAAAGCCTTGGAGACAACAGTTTCAATCCACGGGTACCCGTCCACCAATTTTGGTGCATGTTTGCATTACAGCTTTTGGGTTATAAGCGACACAACATTATTTGTTGCATACGCATGCACGCGCGCACACACATACACACATCCAGACACACGGACAGATGCAAAAATCACAAATTTGTCCCGTTCCAAACACTTATGACCTCTAACCCCGAATATGAGGCATTATATGTGTGCCCCACCTTCCCCCTAATATAAAGGGGGTGGCCATGTAGTGTAGGAGGTATGGGCATTATTTGCCTATAGAGCAAAGGACTACATTTTCTTATCCCCACATATATGTATATGTGGGTGATGAGATAATAAACACACCTTTGGAATTAAACTTTAACTGAAATATTAATAAGAATATACATGTATTTGATCTCATATTATCATAAATTGAATTGCAAATTGTATTTTCCAGGGAATTGACAAAGAAGAGACTGTACCATCAAGAGTAAGCTCGGTTAAGTGCTAACATGATTTGCAATATATTGAAAATAATGAAAACTTACAATTCTATCAATACAAGTTAAATTTGGCTCTTAGGCAGATCTCTGATTTTTCTGGATTATACTTTTTCCAGGAAATGTGGTAATTCGTGATGTATAATTATTGGAGCAGCTACTAATATTGTAATGTAACTACATTGCTTTTTTCAATTCATCTACAAAATGTTATCTAAACTTAGCTGTCTTTTTGAGAAAGCTTTGTAAACAGGTAAAGGTCAAGTCAAATTCTTGCAACATAAAGGAACTCAAAAGCCTTGAATGGTTGAATTGTGAGGCAAAATGAAGAACGAAATCGTTGATTCTTTCCGCCGCATGTTACATACACCACAAATTGCTCGTAATTTATTGTACCTTTAATCTGTAACCATAGGCGGGATTGCCCACTGAAAGTGGGGGAGGAGAAAGGAAGGGAAGGGGAAGGGGGGTTGGGGGTCACAAAATTACGTTATTATGCAAAAATATCGCTATCCAAATCCCGCCTTTATCTGTAGCGGAAACTGAATATTCATCTGACAAGTACAATAAAAACATTCAATTTTCCGAATCATCTACATTTGGAAGACTTTTTCGACCTTTTCGTTCACCATAGGTATGTAACTGGATGCTGGATATACAAAAATCATTTCTTATCGAAATAAAAAATAAACAAAAACACATATACACTTTTAGATATCTTAATTTTTATAGGCCTATAGCAAACGTATTGCTTGGTTTGAACTTGTTGACTAATATTTTCTAACCCTAATGTCTTATTTCGCACTTAGATAACATTCAACAATCTTTTAAACCCTCACATTCAACTTTCACAGTCCATAGATATTTCATTCACCTGAAACATTAAATTCATAAACCAAAGATGAAGATTCTCAGGTATGTGAGAGGAAACAAATACAAAAGATAGGAAAAAAGTAATTTGAGTAACCCGAGATGTTATGAAAACGTGAATTATGTAGTATGACACCTTTGTAGAAGCACTCAGGAATTGTAATGAGAAAATACTAGCGTACCACCTCGGAATAACAATCGAGATGAGAGGTTGAAAAGGTGCAAAACGTCAATCAGAGGAGGCAAATTCACATCCATGTTTCGTTACGGATGCCTTGTTTACCTCCAATCACTTAAATGCGAAAGAAGTGCCGTCAAATTGCGATCTACGCGTTCCAAAAAAAATCACACTCTTTTAAAGTAATACAAATGTACAACAAAACAAAACGTGACCAAGTGAAGAGGTCACTTTTTCTGAAGTGATACAACAAATATGTTTATAAAAAACGAAAAACTTATTGCAATTGTTTACCACTGCAAGATGTAACATTGATTTATGCCCACTTGCACAAAACTGAAAAACATTTAAAATAAAGTAAGAATATTTGTTTTTGATAAACCAAAAGAAAAGAATAAACACCGATTGTATGAGGCTTTTTATACATATTTGTTTTTATAATAGCCTTATGAATAAGATTAAGACGTAGAATATGTCAGTTAATTAGGGCCGTGCATGGGCATACAATATTATTAAGAAAGGTTTCCTTTTTTAGAATATACAGAAAAAAGAGTAGGCATATCAACCGTAAATTAATTCTAATAAAATGGCCTTAATATCTTAAGATGGCTTCTTGTACATTGGAATGATTCGCCAATCGTACATGTCATGACAGTGGTAAGAGATTATTTGATCCTATACGGATTTTATGAGTAGCGGTGTAGAATCGGGTAATCATTTGATAATTTGATAAGTTTCTTAGGAAATGAATCAATGTTTTATTTAGATGTTTTGAGTGCAACAAAAAAAACATCTCCTCACTTGCATTGTTAAAGACATTCGCTGCAACTTAACTTTGGTTTGTTTATGACAACGAATAAAATTATTACTTATTTAGGGGATAGGAAGAAAAGTATTGCTGCATTGCTAATATGATTAGATTCATTTTCTTTAAAGAGATTACCACTTTTAATGGTCTGGAATGCCTTCATAGAGTAACATCACACATCCACTGACTTTATATCGTAGCTTTCTTGAAGAAAAAATAGAGATTGGTGAAAACCATATTGATGTCACATTCCTGTAGTGAGTTATTCAATTATAAAGCTATGAGATAATTGTATACAAATAACTGCAGAAAACAGGCTTAATGTGATGTCATTAAAAAGTCATTTCATAATAATTGTTATATAATTACTTAAAAATTTGATTAATATTATCAAATGATGGAAACATTATTTAATTATTGAGATAGGACATAACATTAAAATCATATTTGTTGCTCATCTGTTCGTGTACCGAATAGTTTGTTTCTATTTCTTAAATGACAAATATGTTTTAATATGTTTTAATAAAATATAATGATCACCTGTCACTAGTTCCTTACAAACGCAAATCTGATATCCTCTAAGAGGAAAATGTTGTCAAAGTATTCGCTGTAATTATGTTTTTGTACTAAGCTTCTATCATATCAAATGCACACGTTTGGCAGTGACGGTAACACTATCCGTTAAAGTCTAAGCAGATAAGTTTTGGAATTGTGAAAAACAACTCTTTTAGGTTTGAGTTATTGTTAATCTAATTTTAATTTTTGTTTATATTCATACATATATAGAAAAGGTGAAATGCATTTAAGGAAAACTCTACTCTAAAGAGTTAAATTAAATTCTTTTTGTGTAATTCCTACAAATTAGTTACTAAATTTAAACCGTTTAAATAAATCAGATTATCTTTTCCAGGTAGATATCTGATCAATTCAATAAATAACGGTAAACGGTACCATTGGCCCTTGACTCTTATACAGTATGTAAGTAACGCTACATACAAGCTTCATACAGTAACAAACGAAGAAATGTAATGATGTTTGCATAAATATTAATGTGAGAACAATAAATGCTGGCATCAAGTATTGTTCTATTTAGTTGTAAGAGTAAATATGGGCAGATCGGTTTTTGAATTTCAAACAAACCACTTTTAGTTTTTAAGTTCTAGCTCATTCATGCGAAACTTTGTGACGACGGCTTCAAATTTGTACGTAATTCTTTAAATATGTTCCCTAAATCCTAGTCACTGATAATGAAATATTAGGTAATGGCAAAGACTCAAATACAAATACGGAATTTGCTACACTACTTTGAAGTATAATGATTGACAACTCGAAAGCAAGGATTTACCAAAGAAAATACTAAAGTCGCCCTGTAATACATCAAAACATATACATAAAATATCAATGCCTGAGGTTTAAAAATGGTAAGTATTTAATCGATTTTGATGAAAGTTTTAATATTATCACCAAATTTTAACAAATATATTTGTGTATGACTTTTAAATAAAACATGATTTGCCTACCCACTTTTAAAGGTTTCATTTTGTACATTTGTTGCCGTTCTTTCTTCTACATTGCTCATTGGAAAAACAAACATTTTATTGATAATTCATAGTTACATTACAAACGCTCAATTGTTAGCAATTTTTTATATAAAAACGGCGCTTTAGGCGAGTCCTAGTTCTACATCTCTAGATATAAACGATCAATAAATTATGAGATCACCACGTCTGTGTAGTTCATTCATTAATTCAAATTCAATAAATCCCAATTCAAAACAAACATCTGGAAAGCAGACGTTAGTCCCTAAAATTGTATTATTTAGAGCAGATATTCGCTGTAAGATTTAAATTAATTATGGTTCTAGAATGAATGCCTCTATTACCAGCTTATCATCTCATTGTAACATAAGGAAGGAACTCAGACACCTACAGGCACCATAGGTGATATTGGTTCTCAATCTAATAAAGATCATGACATTAACATCGAATTCCGCCAAAATCGACGAACACTAGACTATATCCAGGTTTCATATATTTTTCAATTTGCAGGCCATATTGTTCGGTTGTTCAAGATAATGTGCAAGTGAGGGATTTCGTCATTCGAATATACAGATATAGATCTCTCCAAGTTCTTATGTAATTCCATTGTGTTTTAATCATTTGCTGAAAAATCTGAAACACCACACAGTTGTATCTGCTGATCTAATAAGAATTGTTGATTTTTATAATAATTTACATTTTATCAGTTTATTGAGTAATTTAAAAGTTAAAGAATAGCACTAATGAAATTATAAGACAAACTTTCTGGAATGACATGAACAATCTTGGGTATTTCTAAAGTCAACATTGATATGCTCTCTACTAACTTTAGACGTCTTTGATTTGTTTAATTTTCTGTATTTCTGTGGTGGCTGTATTAGTTTGGACTTTAAATGGGTTGACTAACCCTTCTTAGCCCGTCATTTTGTTATGTTAAATGAGTGACGAGCAGTCTCCCTCGTTCTCCTACTCGACGGGCCATGACAAATTTCAGCCTGGCTTCAAGTGATAATTTATTTCGAGAGTAACACTTATGGTTCATTGAATGCATGGAAACACTGTATCGTCTGTATCTATATCTGTATTGACTGTAAACATGTGTATTCGGCATCAGTCACCTTTCTTTATCTTAATTTTTCCCACTTTCCTGAAGAATCAGATATTGAAATTCTCTCGTTTGTCCAAAAAGGAAACTATAATATTCATTTTCCTATTTTGATCCCTCTCGGATCAATTTCCTCTTGATTATCATTTGTCCAGTCAAACTTTCTCGTCTCCATAGGAAGCATGTAATTCAACAAATGAAATTAAAAAAATTACGGCTAATTTCATACACAAGATTTACACGCATTGTACCATAGATTCTTTGTTGTCTAACATTTTTCGCATTTTAAAGGGTTTAAATGGGGAGTTACAATTTAAAAAATTAAGCATTTGATGACAAGTACCTTTTTCCGGAATGATAAACTTTATTAACTTGAAAGCAAATAAATTTAACCATGATTCAAGTTTGTCCGATTTTGCGAATTTATATAAAATATTCGTGGCTGCAAACTAATTGATCAAAATAAGGCCATCAACAATTTTTTGAGCCGGTTTTTGTTTAAATTGAAAAGAATTTTGTTATGAAATAAATTGGTATAATTTCCGACAAGGGGCACAGGTAGGTAGCCAGGAATTTCCATGGGTAGGGTAAGGTGGTGGTGCATTTCCACAGCAAACTTTCATAAGTTCACATGAATTATAGGGAGGTATATTTAATATTTGTATACGTTGGTGACTCCTTCCCTACGGTCTTGGTCGTTCCCCATTTCCAATTTATCCATACCAATGACAATACTCTATTTTTCCCATATCAAAAAGACAACATAATTAGATAACTCTATATAGCCTGATATCTAAGCGCTTTTCATTCCTATATACTCATTGAATACACATTTCAAGATAAATTGAATAAAATACTAGAAAGTCAATAACAAAATTTAATAAAACATCTTATTCCGCGAAAATGTAGGACAGAGGGGAAATTTATTATTCCAATATCTCAAATTCAAAACATTTTTCTACAAATTATATAAAATCCTGCCCTTTGATGCTTTCTTTAATAATTGGACGGGGAATGATCGGCACAATCAAACTTTTTTGTCACGTACTGAAAAGTGAAAAATGAAATAACATACTTTCGGTGTTCGGAAAGGCAAAGTACTGTTTTCGTCAATGGAAAGCTTTTTACCTATATGCATGTATATATATTTATATATATGTATATATATATATATATATATATATATTTTTTATATATATATACTTTTTGCGAATAGTTACCTCCTGCCTCTTCCCCATCCTTTACATCAGCGCCATTGCCCTTTACTAAACATATATATATATATATATATATATATATATATATATATATATATATATATATATATATATATATATATATATATATATATATATATAATATACATATATATATATATATATATATATATATATATATATATATATATATATATATATATATATATATATATATATATATATATATATGTGTATATATATATATATATATATATATATATATATATATATATATATATATATATACATATATGTATATGTATATATAGGTATATATTTATATATATATGTGTATATTTATATATACATATATATATATATATATATATATATATATATATATATATATATATATATATATATATGTATATATATATATATATATATATATATATATATATATATATATATATATATATATATATATATATATATATATATATATATATATATATATATATATGTATATATATATATATATATATATATATATATATATATATATATATATATATATATATATATATATATATATATATATATATATATATTTAGTAAAGGGCAATGGCGCTGATATAGAGGATGGGGAACAGGCAGGAGGTAGCTATTCGCAAAAAAAGTAGGAAATATGATCATTGTATATAATTGATAGTACAATATTATCATACTGTCATGGTGCACCAAATTCAAAGAATAGTTAATCTTGCAAAGCCAAACGCTGGTTCAAAAGATCAGCATTCAAAATCAGCTGTAATGTAATTTCGTAACACACAATACAAAGTTACCACTTGTAATGCTTAACCATTGTCAATGATCTAGGGGACAAAACGGACTTGGGAAGTAGTTTAACGCCTGATATGACAGTCGTGTTACTTCACGTCATGTTGTCATTGCCTACACTGTTAGAAAATATCTGTAATTTCACGGTAAAATACAGGCAGCCAGTACGCCAGTAATTTACCGTAAAATTACAATGTAATACCGTTATGTTATTTAATAGTAATAGCACGCTGTTATTTAACAGTGGCATCATACTGTAAATTCACAGAGGTTAAAATTATATTCACAATGGTCCAATGTAACTTATCGGTGAGACTGGAACGATAGAAAAGTTCTTGGCTTTAGCATGTAATTTGACGTTAGAAAAGTTTGTTCACTGTGGTTTAATGTAATTTAACAGTTGCATTAGAATGTAAATTGACTGCAGAAAGGTTCTTTCACGGTTATAGTCCAATTGTCCAATGTGTTTAAGTCGCACAAGGATATTATTTGACTAAAGGAGAGTTATTTCACGGTAGTCCAATGTATTTAAACAATGGTACTAGTGTTATTTGACGGTAGAAGAGTTCTTTCACGGTGGTGTTGTGGCATCAGACTTTAATTTTACAGTAGGAGAAAGTAAATTCACTGTAAGACCGATGTGTTTTACAATTAACAATTAGACATAATTATTTATCTGTTTATAAAGCTTCATTTTTATGAAAACATCTTTTATTTAAAACAGTTACTCTCAAACAACCTTAACTCAACTAGTTAAATAAAAATATAGTAATGAAAGACATTGTTAGCAAAACCAGCACCAGTTTGATTTATCTTGGCAATGTCTACAAACAATAAATGTCACTACATCACACCCATATGGCAGAGATCACTTTAGCCAGTCATCAAACAAACAGATGATCATGACTTATCTACATCACAATAGCTGTTATGATTTCAAGACATTTCATTTTTATATATCACAGCAAAGTAAAGTTACAACTTACAACTATTAGTCTCTTCAGAGCTTACCATACTATTTTCATAATCTTTGAAATAAGATTGTTTTTCTCATGTAAACACTTTACTAAAACTGACAAAAACATTTGACACAACCCATGGCACATGAACATTTTTGTTCATTTAAAATACTTTAAGAAATGTGAAAAACTGTTACTGTATAATTTGAAGCTGATTTGCACTGCTAAGTACACTTCAAACTTCTTGGAACTAGGAAAGAAAGGCTTTTGAGTTCCCAAAGACTTTATTTATCTAAGTGTTTTGGTAATTTAAAAACTGAGGAAAAAATATTTCTAAAAAGCCTAAAGCTCATGAACAAAACATCTCTAAGTACATGTAAATGATACTGTGCATTTTTTCAAGGTGATATTTTTGCACTTGTTAAATTTACTTGAAGGTTTTTGTGGTTCTGATGACTTTCTTTCAAAGCATTTTGTCAAGTTTTCTATTGAAACCTGCCTACTCATTATTATAATTTTTTTGTTTTAATAACTCAAGTAATAAATATTTATGTAACATAATACATGATGTATTGAAAAGAATTTCAACATTGAAAATATAACCATAAAATAACTTCTGTAATCATTACTTTTCACTAACTATATTAGTCTTGTGTTTTAAAGTCCTTTAAACCTCAAATCTTAAACTTGATATGAATGTATTATGGTTAATTTCAAAAATGTCATGTTCAAACAAAACGTCAAAGATACGTAGAAAGGATAAGTAATCTGGTAATGTTTTATAATACACTTCAAAGTACCAAACAAGTTATGCTGTTGTGTTTTACTCCTCTAGAACAAAATATGAAGATATCAACCCATGTTTTGGCTTTCTGCCTTATTTAAAGGTCTATGGAAGCGTAGAGCTACATAGCCTATTATAGACTTAAATTCCAAAAGGTTTATAGAAGCGTAGAGCTAAATAGCCTATTATAGACTTAAATTCCAAAAGGTCTATGGAAGCGTAGAGCTAAATAGCCTATTATAGACTTAAATTCCTAAATGTCTATGGAAGCTTAGAGCTACATAGCCTATTATAGACTTAAATTCCAAAAGGTCTATGGAAGCGTAGAGCTACATAGCCTATTATAGACTTAAATTCCAAAAGGTCTATGGAAGCGTAGAGCTAAATAGCCTATTATAGACTTAAATTCCAAAAGTCTATGGAAGCGTAGAGCTACATAGCCTATTATAGACTTAAATTCCTAAATGTCTATGGAAGCGTAGAGCTACATAGCCTATTATAGACTTAAATTCCTAAATGTCTATGGAAGCTTAGAGCTACATAGCCTATTATAGACTTAAATTCCTAAATGTCTATGGAAGCTTAGAGCTACATAGCCTATTATAGACTTAAATTCCTAAATGTCTATGGAAGCTTAGAGCTACATAGCCTATTATAGACTTCAATTCCAAAAGGTCTATGGAAGCGTAGAGCTAAATAGCCTATTATAGACTTAAATTCCTAAAGGTCAAGAGCTAAATAGCCTATTATAGACTTAAATTCCTAAAGGTCAATCGGAAGCATAGAGCTACATAGCCTATTATAGACTTAAATTCCAAAAGGTCTATGGAAGAGTAGAGCTAAATAGACTATTATAGCCTTAAATTCAAGAGTCTTTGAGTTTTGTTGATGTCATTTTTATTTTTTGAGTTATGGCTGATTGAAGGCTTAAGAATGTGACCACTGCAGGCGGACAGTTCCTGATCTCTATTTCATTCTTTAAATTCCTAAATTTCAGTTATTGAAAATGATGACAGTCTTATTCCTGCTAGAATTTGATCAACATTAAAAAAAAAACCTTGGTTAGAATTCCCTTTTAACAAATAATTTGACTAACAATTAAAAACCGAAGGAATTACATAGGGAAATAGACCCATCTCATCATACATCACAAAAGGAACATAACAATTTGTAGATTGAGGCCTGAAAATTTCCAAAAGCTCTGAAATGGTCAATTTTGACCGATTTTGATATAGTCTTTTACTACTTTTTTCATTTATTTTGAATTTTAAAGAAATTCAACTAATGTCGGTGCTACGTGTCAGCAGACTTTTAAAGTGATATGCCGGGACTTGCTCAGTAACTTTAATATGATTCCATCTGTGCCCTAAAAAGTGACTGGTGTAGTAAGTGACTAAGTGTAATCCAACAGTGGGATGTCATATGGGCCCTTCCATGACAATTTATTATCTTTTCCTTTGAAAAGTTCATTACATTTTCGAAATTATTGAAAAGATTATTTATTTAATCATTGAGATATAGCATGGCATATACTTAAAGAACATGCTTTGCCCATATGTTCAAGCACCTGATGGTTATATGTAAATAAGAAAAAAGAACATTCATTTTTAAAGAAATACATAGGAGATTGTCATGGGAGTGCCCCTATGAAATCACACAGTTGAATGATCTTTTTAACACACCAATGAAATCTTTAAAATTTAATAACTTCTTAACAGAATAAGATATTGAAGTGATTTTTTGCCATTTAGCTCCTTTTATTTTCCTCTATCAAATAACTGATTCCATGTTTCATTCTGTCCTGACTGTGAAATCTTTCATCTTGTATGTTAGCCGCAGAACTTGTGGCGTTATGGCAAACTTCTTTCAACATTTCTTTGACTACTAGTCGTGGGATTAATTCCAACATGACACCTGAAAAGAAAAAAAAAAACTGAAGAAAAAAAAATAACAGTTACTGTAATAATAAAATATGTTATCTGAAAAATGAAGAGAGTCGCTACAGTAGGCTTCAGCTCTTGAACTCTAAAAGAAATTCTATGAATTGATAAAAATGCTTGATTTTTACCATACTCCGTAAGGTAATTTTTTCTATCTCCTACCTAAACGGATGCATATGGTAGCAGATCATGTCCTTCGTACATAAGCAATGAAATACAGAATCAAATACAGATTTCAAATAAGTAAACAATATTTGATTCATTCATTCATTCAATTTGTATAGCGCCTTATGCCAGGGCCGCATATGGTAGCAGATCATGTCCTTCGTACATAAGCAATGAAATACAGAATCAAATACAGATTTCAAATAAGTAAACGATATTTCATTCATTCATTCGTTCAATTTGTATAGCGCCTTATGCCAGGGCCGCATATGGATAGCAGATCACGTCCTTCGTACAGAAGCAATGAAATACAGAATCAAATACAGATTTCAAATAAGTAAACAATATTTCATTCATTCATTCGTTCAATTTGTACAGCGCCTTATGCCAGGGCCGCATATGGTAGCAGATCATGTCCTTCGTACATAAGCAATGAAATACAGAATCAAATACAGATTTCAAATAAGTAAACAATATTTAATTCATTCATTCGTTCAATTTGTACAGCGCCTTATGCCAGGGCCGCAAAGCGCGGTAGCGGGTATGTTCTTTGGCTGCCAACGAATCAGCGCACATAAACTTGACTGGGCCAGGACAAGAAGTGAATGAATATCGCGTTTCCATGCTTCTCTTCTCGAATAGTGTTCATAGAACCAGGCAGGTGGTGGATGTGACTGTCCTGTCGTCAGGCCTGTTAGAACTGTGAGGGGGTGCGTCTTTAAGGGAAAAACTGCTTGGATGGGTCGGGTAGTATCTATTGAATAAATATCTATATAATATTTTCTTCTTCATGCATTACATTACTGGGCTAGAAAAGTATTTCACAGTTTGACCTGACCAAGCCTTCAACCCGGGACCTCCAGCTCTACCAACTGAGCTACCTATTCTCCTTTGAAAAATATTTTAAAAAAAAAGGGAAGCTTTCATTCATTTTTGTAGTTTCAAACTTTGCTACATTATGACTGTTAATTTATAAAGTGAGTTTGGGATATCACTTGTCATTAAGTTATTTCTGCAAATTTATTTAGTACTTGATTAACTCAGTTTTGCATGTTCCATTGTTGCATTGCATAGTTAATAAAGAACAACTTAGGGAAAGTGGAGAATTACACATGCTTATTCTTTAGTTTTCTGAAAGTTATTCATTAACCAGCTTTAATCATATTAACATCATCCAGGGTAAAGATAATCTATTGGGTGATTTCCAAGGAGTAATGGATGTAACGAACCGCGGGATCACCCTTCAGCAAAACAGCAGCTAACTCAAATAGCCACTCTTTCAAAACACAAATAAGAAAATTGCATACTGCAGTAACACTTTTCTCCCGACTGTAAGGTGGAACTCAGTTGACTCAAGGACATTACCTGTGAAAAGTGTAAAGAATAGGACTGAAAAATGTATTACAATCTTCTAAAATGGTGAGAGAAAGGACATTAATTTTGAACAATATATTGATGAATGTATTAGCTCTGTATTGACATTAAAACATAATTTAAAGGGAACTTTGAGGCCTTGATTATTATAGAAATCCTTGAAATTGGCTGCTATTTTGATTGATTTATGATTTTGAAAATGCTTTGAGGTGGGGATGGAAATGTTCTTAGGTTTTTTTTTTATACATTATGTTTTAGGCATTATTTGCAGATCGCAATCATATCTTTTAAAGCAGAACAAAATCTATGTAGAATTTTTTTCTTCAAAATCATTAAATAGGATGCAAATATCTTAATTCCCCATTTCAAGAAATGATTAGTGACCCCTTTAAGTAGAAACCACACTGGGTCCTATAGCTTTTCCCTTCTGTCAGGCATGTGAAAAGAAAGCAAAAGGTTGCATTTAAGGGTCACTTGCAGAAATTTGCCATAAATCCCATGCCGAGTGAAGAGTATAATCAACTTGATTACTGCAGTTTAGTTAGATATTGTTGGAGGTTTCACCTAAGTAGTAGTGATAACTATCATGGTACTCAGAAGAGCAATCACATATACTGTAGAAATGCATACATCTCCCATCTCAAACTGTTATGCAAATGCCTTGTACATGTACCACAGAATTGATATCAGTGCCAATACTGTACTGTATATGATGACTGTGATTTCCATTATATCTATAACACTAGAATCAAATTATCTGTATTTGGAATGTTCTGGTGAAATTCTAATGTGATGTTTTGAGATTATTTTAGAGGATCACATCAATAAAGATCTGTAACAGATTTTCTTAAGGTACAGTAAGTATTTGATTACTATATTTTGTCCATTGATACAGTTTCTGCACATAGATATAGTTGCTAGTCTGCTAACAGTTCACCTACATACAACAAAGAATTCTCCTAAGTTCTTCTTGCTTGAAAAACCACTCTGGATACCATGACTACTGTACATTTTTCCATCCTTTGTTAAAGTGTACCTGGAATGATATCAGCTGATTTCGTAAAGGATTATTTAATCTTAATCATTCACTATAAATGACTAGAAAAAAATGGCATTATTTTCTTTGATTGTTATTTATAAAAGAAATCTTACAGTTACATACAGAAGATAAAAAAAAATTACCGTTATATACAGTACACAAAAAAGATTGATCCACTCAGAATAAATTTAGAACACATTTCTACAGGGTACATATCAAACAAAATATTAGAAGTAGCCAAATAATTTTATAACACTTACCAACAGCAACGATGCACAGAGTACCAGGAAGATCAAGCGTTTCCAGATGATCATCTAAACTCGTTCCTTCAGGTACCTGCCACAATTAAGTTAACAAGTTAAAAAAGTACTAAGGTTAAACATGACATTTAATGCTAACGACTATTGGTTTACACCTCTTTTAGGAATTTTCTCAGGCCACATTACAGCAGCTCTCGTACCAATTTAAAGGACTATGGACACTGAGCATTTTCCCTCTTTAATTGTCTGTAGTTAGTTCTCAAGTAATAGCTGTTCAAAATGTGAACAATTATCCAATTATAGAAAATTTGTGACGTGGACCTGGTGTTAGAAGATTATTTAATTTCTTGTGATGCCCTTTACAAATTTGCTTGGGCTTTCTTACCAATTTTTTTTTATAGTGAAAAACGAAGGATAAGAGAATTTCAAATGGTATCCTATTTTGATAAAATTTTGTAATTTTATAGTTTTCATTATTACATTTTTAACAATTTGGTGCCACACGTCTTGAGGACTATAGTGTTATGGCTTGAATTTAAATAAAAATTCTTCTGTAATATAGGGATCTCAGAAATTTCATGCTTTTTTTATTTTTAGAAATAAAAACTACCACACAACACTAAAATGGTAAAACTTCATTCATAAAACTCATGTACAGTATATTTGCCACATAACGCAAGTACAGTACAATCAATTTTCTGCCCCCAAAAAGATTGATCTTGAATATTTAGACAAATCTACTTCAACTTTGAAATAAACACAGAGAGTGCATGCCATTCATATTATGTGTTAATGAAATAAACGGTGGTAATCAGTCAATGCACCAGCTATTCCTGTTCAGCATTGCAGATATAGTCTGAGCTCATTTATCATTTCAGTCTCTGGAAAATCAACAATTTTTTCACCTTTTTTGTCATTTTAAAAAAATAAGAACTGAAAAAAGAATACAATTTCTATAAATATGATTGAAATCAATGCTTAACACCAGCCTAACACCAAAATAGAGTCCCAACCTATTTCTATCCCCTCCACAAATATGAGTTTTTGACCTAATTTTAGGCAAAAATCCGGCAATTTGAAGGATTTAAATAATCATCATAATATGTCATTTTAAACAGATTTTGAAGTCGATGTTGGGCTAACATAATTCTTAGATAACATATAAACAAGTCAGAATTTGAAATCGAAGTAAACTACTGCTAAAATGTTGCAATTTCTATATACTTCAATGGTAGGCCTAGACCTTGCCCTATCATTTTCTGAAGAAAAAAAAAAAACGGTAGGCCGTTAACTTACCTTATTGAAGGCTGACTTTTGTAGGCAATTTCTGTTTTGTCATCATGTTCAGAAAATATTATCTGACAGACGAAAAAACATATTTAAAAAACTTTCATTCAACTAGCCTAGGCTATAGCCTAACGTTAGCCTAACGTTAGCCTATCGATACTAGGCGCTTGGCACCTACATGGATTAGCGTAGCTTACTCAGAGTAATAGCCTACAGTACGATAAATCAACGTTAAGCCTAACTGTGTTAGATTTTGCCATCTTCTATTTTTCAACATACGAACTTACTGTTATATTAAAAGTGGGTTTTGCCAACCTCAGCTATATGTATTTGAGTAGTTTTACAGTGCCAGGACGTCTGTGGTGCCTGTTGTCCCACTAAGTCTAATCCGATCCGCTGAAAGAGCTGATGCTGCGGTACGGTCATCTACGTGGCCACATGGATCCACTTACTGAATGCATCCACGGCCACTACATCATGCAGCAGATAGTGCAGGCGCGGCAAGCTTGATGTGATGCTCGGGAACATTACGGGTTACAGTAAATTCACGTCATGTCGTCTTATAAAAACGGTAATTTATGAAAAGTTACAAAAACCTGAACATTTACGTAATAAAACGGCATTACAATGTCATTTTACAACAGAAAAATGGTTGTTAAATTACAGATTTCTTTGTATTTTATAGTTTACAATTTTTCATATTTAAAATTACGTTAAGAGCTTCATAAATACTGTTTTCATGTAAATGTACACACAAACTGAAGTTAATGAAACAAAACGGCACCAAAATGTAACTTGACGTTGTAAAATTACTGTTTACTTATAGTTTTTTTTTATACAGTGTAGCAGTACGACATATACGAGCGAGGTTGAACGATGATTCTTCAAAATTTAAAGACATTTTTAAATTCGTAATATTGGGAATAGTGCATATCAACAACAATTTAAGTAATGTTCATGAATCTTGTTCCCAACTACTGGGTATGAATATTTATGTTAGAGAAGTTTTATATCTCTCCACCTTCGCCAAAGACTATCTACAAATTACCGTTTTGAAAGGTTAAGCATTAAAATCAGCAGCTTGGTATTATGTGTTACAAAATTATATTACAGTATAGCTTTTGAATGCTTAAATTTAGACCCAATGTTAGGCTTTGCAAAGCTGAACCATTCTTTGGAATGGGTGCAATCAGAACTATTGATCCATACAGCTGATTACAGGTTGATTACCGCTGATTTTCTTTGTTATAATGATCTAGGATAAATCAGGTAAAAATGATTCAAATAAGTTTACCTTAAGGATGATTTTCGATCATCGAAGAAGAAAAATTGCAATTTAACAATTTTCAAGGGTGGCACGAAATGTGCTTATTACCATCATATCATGTGTTGCCTTGCAAAAGCCAATGTAGTGTCATTAAAGTAAGTATATCCATAATGCAAATCAAGTTTAATGCTTTTTTTCAGATTTTTTGTTGTTTTACATGTATATATACCTTTGAAGAATTTCAAACAGTTTAGATAATGAAGTCTCAGATTGCACATATATCATTAAAATGGCCTTTATATCATTAAAGTGACCTTTATATCATTAAAATGGCCTCTTAAACACTTTTTTGATAAATGGAGATGTTACGATGTATTATTATGAAGACATGTAAGTCTAAATCTACACGAAATTCTTTGAATTTCGTACCTGAAATATAGTCATTGAAAACAACTATCATCAACATTCTAGATAGATTAGATATTGATGTAGGGTATATGGTTAAGAAGAAACTTAGATGGTGTCTTAGAAAAACGGTAGATTTTCATAAGTAATAAACAAGTCTACCTGATCCTTTATTATATATTTGCATATTTAGGTATGAAAATCCAAAAATATGTACAATTCAAGCATTTTGCTGCATGTTTTTTTATTTATAATTATCATGGTTTGTAATGAATTTAATGCATTAGCTAATGTAGCTTCTATTCATACATCGCTAACTAAGCAATGCTTTACCCAGACAACTTCGAACATTCACTTCGAATGTCCGGTAAATAAATTTTTAAAGAAATAAACAGAACCTCCCAATTAATGATTTGGATTGAAAAGAGCCTCTGTATTAATGATTTAAAGTTACAAGCGTCACCAGTCAAGGTTGATATCATTTTATGTTTGTAGCTCAATTAAAATGAGAGGCCTAAATCTAACAGACCTCAGACAAGTGTGCCTCATGTCTGGCCTTACGCACCCGCACCCCAATAATTTACGATACAAATGGTTTACAAATGATTATTGTTGCTGTTGATAGCCTTGTTTCCGATTTAGCAAGGATTAAATTTGTAATCCGATATTAATGTTTTTTTTCTCTCAAAGAAATAAGAACTAAATAGACCGATTTGTTGTAAAATGGTAATTTTACGTGTGTTAAGCCAAAAATAATCCTTGTTTAAACAAATAATATTTAGTTCAAAAATGTGTTATTGCGCTCAATGCCTTAGGCAAAAGTTAGACCGATCATGCCTTCTTCGGAACCCATTTTTAAGTCAAGGATTTGTAAGAAAACCTTGCTTTAATAGTTGCTATATTTTCCCCTTCGTTCCAAGGTGTTTGCATTGACAAATATGTCTTGAAATTACCAAAGGAATGAGTGAGCCAGACTTCAAATTTCAAAAGCAACATTTCAGTTCCAAAGTTGTGGTTGATCACATTTTGAGGATTTTTTGTTTATGCAAAATCTAATTTATACAAGAAATTGTAATGTTTGAAGATAGCATGAATACATTTCTCAGCTGGATGATGATTTAGGTCACGGGCGGATTTTGCCAACCAAAAGTGTGTGTGTGGGCGGGGGGCAGCGTAAAAGTCAAAGTTGGGGATAAAATCACAAAATCAGGCTAAGATACAAAACATCTCTATACAAAAGATAAACATTCGGCACAAATTATGTGTGTGGGCGGCGGGGAGGGGGGGGGGACGGGTGTGTGGAGGGCGGCGAGAAGAGGGGGTGTGTGTGGAGAATTCCCCCAAATCCTGTTCATATGCTTGGGGTTGTATTAAGATGAGAAACTTTGTCAGAAGAATGCGCCCTGCTGTAGAGCTTAACAAAGACAAGTGATTTACATAAGATAAGGGTATGGGTCTGCCCATTGATAGTTACCAATTTTGCATAAAATGCAAACTAAGCACCAATTTTGATTGTTTTTGATTAATTACGAAAATGGTATTGCCTGTAAATCTGAACTGATCTTATACTTTCAACAACAAAGAAACAAAAACTGTATCTATAAGCGTTGAATCTTATGTGAATACGTTCAAGGACAGCTTATACAAAATTCAAGAAATAGATTCAGAACCATTTTTGACGATTTGGTTCAAATTGTTCAGCTAACAGTTTTTGGATTTTCATGTGTTAATATGAAAATTTGCGATTTAGGCACGGGCATGCCTCTCTATTTTCTGATGTAGATAGCTTTTCAATTATCATTTACCAGGCCTGCTTGAGGGAGAGTAGATGATTCTGTGAAGAAAGCGTTGACTGATAATAACATAAAGCAAGAAAATTTCTTCCATGCATGGAAGGCGACTTGGAGGTGAAGGTGAGAGAATGTAGTCCCGTTTCTCCGTAGTGACGTCACATGGTTTAGCATCTGCATTTAACTCGAATAATCATTTAGATAATAGATGATATACATAACAGAAAATTGATCGATTAAGAAACAGAAAACTATATCAAGATACATTTTGGACCAAAGTATGTATATCCCAAGCGTTTGAAGCATGAATTATTCATGAATCTATGCAGGGTATCGCCCCATACTCTCAGTGTCGATTTAATCGTAACCTCAAGGCTAATTTCTTTTATTAACACTTAAAAGAGAGTTTTGTGAGGAGATTATTCATATCTTAGTTAAGAGTGCAAATCCAATTTCGAGTGTTCATCGGTGAGTGCTTATATTACATTTAGAAGATTAAATCTTCCAAACACTTGAAAGTTTCATACTTCAAAACACAAAAGAAAAAAACATTCTGTTCCGGGGAAATAGCCTTAGTTATCTGGTTATAATTTCTATTTTGAAACCACGAAAAATAACATGAAAATCAAGAAATCTTGAATCAATACAATATATACTTTATTGGAAAATGAAGTTAATTCATATAGACTTACACATATTATTATATTGCAAACATGGGACACACCAACTACAATTGATATACTTCCTCCCCAGCAGCGGGATCAAGGGGTGCATTTTGTATCCGAGTTAAAGTTAAGTCCACACTTAGGTCATTATGACCCATCAGTCCGTTATCCTCGGTCTAGGTTCTTTGGCGTATGTGCGGTTTCCTATTGTCACACTACTCCTTATTGTCACACACAAGGTGATTCTTATTGTCACATTGCTTCTTATTGTCGCACACAAGGTGCTTCTTATTGCCATGCATGTGCGACAATAGGAAATACATAGTGTGCGAGAATAGGAAGCAGTCCATTAAGCAGATAAGATTTCTGGCCTAAATCAAATCATCATTTCACGTGGAAGTTAATTCTATTCGGAAGGGATCATTGAATCTACAGAAAGAGCGCTAACATTCAGAGAAGGGCCCTGTCGTTAAAAACCGGGATCCTTGTCAGCAACGCCGGTAGAGTCATAATATTAGGGGGAGGGGGAAAAGAATTCAAATGTTTAGGATGATTTTTTTGTCGGAAATAAAACTGTCCTGTCCCTGCCTTTCTGGATAGAGAGAATAAAAGGCATCATCAATTTTTGACGTAATCTAACATTAATTTAAAACTAATGTTATATTTCTGCCAGACTTTGGGATTCAAAATCACTTTCCGACTAAATGCCTTACCGAGGCTAAGACTAAGCCTTTAGTTACGCTACTGGGAGGCACCATGCATGTACACTCCCACATGGAAAAAATAAAAATGCAGAATATGAAGTTCTGACCACGTCCCCCAACCCCCGTGCCGGCGCCACTGATCCTTGTATCTGTAGCAGGGCCTTTGTTTCTGTAAGAAGGGTATTTGGGTTGTATTGGAGTGGCTTTAAATCTGCAGACCGAGCATTAGTATTTACAGGAGGGGCACTGGCGTCTGTAACAGGGGCCCTTTGCATCAGTAACAGGGCCGTAGCATTTGCTGGAGGGGCCCTTGCGAGTGTATCCAGGACCTGTTTGTCTGTAGCTTGGCTTCTCCCTTCTCCAGCAGGGTCCGCATGATCAAAAAACATCTGCAACTAGAGCTCGGATCTGCAGCCATTGCTGACAGTTTTCAAAGGAACGAGGACATTTTACAACACAGACTTCATGTTTAGAGCCAAGGGAATCACACATGATACAGATTAAGCTTGGTGCAATGGTTTTATCTAAATTGGTATTATATTTTGTTCGATATAGGACCTGGAAAACTAAGACCTGTAAAACTATGACCTGTAAAACGAAGACCTGTAAAACAAAGACCCGGAAAGCTAAGACTTGCAAAACTAAAACCTGGAAAACTAAGACCTGTAAAGCGAATACCTGTAAAACGAAGACCTGTAAAACGAAGATCTGGAAAAGTAAAACCTGTAAAAGGAAGACTTGTAAAACTAAGACTTGTAAAACGAAGACTTGTAAAACGAAGACCTCTAAAACAAAGACCTCTAAAACGAAGACCTAGAAAACGAAGACCTAGAAAACGAAGACCTAGAAAACTAAGACTTGTAAAATAAAAACCTGGAAAACTAAGACCTGGAAAACTAAGACCTGGAAAACTAAAACCTGGAAAACTAAGACCTATAAAGCGAAGACCTGAAAAATTAAGACCCGGAAAACTAAGACCTGTAAAACCTGTGGGACCCATGACATTGTCATCCTATAGCTGCTTCTTACACTATTAACACTATGTACTTTTGTATTGTCGCACATGTGTGGCAATAAGAAGCACCTAGTGTGCATCAACAAGAAGCAGCGTGACAAAAACAAAACAAAACAAAAACGGCAAAATGGAATTATTTTCAGGTGACGGTAAAACGAAGACTTAAGACCTGTAAAACGAAGACATGTAAAACAAAGACCTGTAAAATAAATACCTGTAAAATCAAATCGGTGGTCAAATTTGAAAATTAATTTAATTACTGAATGTGACTGAAAATCAGTACATTTTTTCTCCTCTTGGAAAATTAAGACTTGTAAAACTAAGACCTTTAAAATTAAGACCTGTAATACGAAGACCTGCAAAACGAAGAAGTGTAAAACGAAGACGTGTAAAACGAAAAATTTGCAAATTAATTTAATTACTGAATGTGACTTAAAATCAGTAAATTTGTTTGCCTCTTGGAAAACTAAGACCTGTAAAACGAAGACCTGTAAAACGAAGACCTGTAAAACGAAGACCTGTAAAACGAAGACCTGAAAAACAAAGACCTGGAAAACTAAGACCTGGAAAACTAAGACCTGGAAAACTAAGACCTGTTAAACGAAGACCAGTACAACGAAGACCTATCAGACGAAGACCTGGAAAACTAAGACTTGGAAAACTAAGACCTGTAAAGCGAAGACCTGTGAAACGAAGACCTGGAAAACAAAGACCTGTAAAACGAAGACTTGTAAAACGAAGACCTGTAAAACAAAGGCCCGGAAAAATAAGACTTGCAAAACTTAGACCTGGAAAACTAAGACCTGTAAAGCGAATACCTGTAAAACGAAGACCTGTTAAACGAAGATCTGGAAAACGAAGACCTGTAAAACGAAGACTAATAAAATGAAGACTTGTAAAACGAAGACCTCTAAAACAAAGACCTCTAAAACGAAGACCTAAAAAACGAAAACCCAGAAAACTAAGACTTGTAAAATAAAACCCTGGAAAAATAAGACCTGGAAAACTAAGACCTGGAAAACTAAAACCTGGAAAACTAAAACCTCTAAAGCGAAGACCTGGAAAATTAAGACCCGGAAAACTAAGACCTGTAAAACCTGTATGACCCATGACATTGTCATCCTATAGCTGCTTCTTACACTATGTACACTATGTACTTTTGTATTGTCGCACATGTGTGGCAATAAGAAGCACCTAGTGTGCGACAACAAGAAGCAGCGTGACAAAAACAAAACAAAACACAAACGGCAAAATGGAATTATTTTCAGGTGACGGTAATACGAAAACCCAAGACCTGTAAAACGAAGACTAATAAAACGAAGACCTGTAAAATAAATACCTGTAAAACGAAAACCTGTAAAAGCAAATCGGTTGTCAAATTTGAAAATTAATTTAATTACTGAATGTGACTGAAAATCAGTACATTTTTTCTTCTCTTGGAAAATTAAGACCTGTAAAACTAAGACCTTTAAAATTAAGACCTGTAATACGAAGACCTGCAAAACGAAGACGTGTAAAACGAAGACGTGTAAAACGAAAAATTTGCAAATTAATCTAATTACTGAATGTGACTTAAAATCAGTGAATTTGTTTGCCTCTTGGAAAACTAAGACCTGTAAAACTAAGACCTGTAAAACGAATACCTCTCAAACGAAGACCTGGAAAACTAAGACTTGAAAAACTAAGACCTGTAAAACGAAGACCTGTGAAACGAAGACCTGGAAAACAAAGACCTGGAAAACGAAGACTTGTAAAACTAAGACCTGTAAAACTAAGACCTGTTAAACGAAGACCAGTACAACGAAGACCTGGAAAACGAAGACCTGGAAAACTAAGACTTGAAAAACTAAGACCTGTAAAGCGAAGACCTGTGAAGCGAAGACCTGGAAAACAAAGACCTGTAAAACGAAGACCTAGAAAACGAAGACCTAGAAAACTAAGACTTGTAAAACGAAAACCTGGAAAACTAAGATCGGAAAACGGAAAACTAATACCTGAAAAACTAAGACCTGTAAAGCGAAGACCTGGAAAATGAAGACCTGGAAAACTAAGACCTGTAAAACCTGTAAGATCCATGACCTTGTCATCCTATAGCCGCTTCTTACACTATGTACACTATGTACTTCTGATTTTTGCACATATGTGATAATAAGAAGCACCTACTGTGCGACAATAAGAAGCAGCGTGACAATAAGAAGCACAAAGTGTGCGACATTAAGAAGCAGTGTGACAATAGGAAACACCTTGTGTAGGACAATAAGGAGCAGTGTGACAATAGGAAGCTGTGCGTCAATATGAAGCCTCACTGGCGTATGAGCGAATAACATAACATAACAAGATGACGGGCTAAGAAGGGTGAATCACCTCACAAAAAGCCCAAACTAACACCACCACACAAACAAAAAAATCAAAGACGCCCAGAGTTAGTAAAGGTTTGATCAATGTTGACTTTGAAATTGTAAACAGAGTTGGAGCTAACCACCCATTCAGGCAAACCATTCCACTCATTTACAACTCTTTGTGAAAAGCTAAAACGCAGAATGTCTATCCGTGAGAACTCTTTGGTCAACTTCAAACTGTTACCACATTGAATGTGAGTACATTGCTGCCTCTAGACAAGACGACGGTCCATTGCATATTAGCAGCTTAACTTCCGAACAATGTTGGAACTCATTTACAACCGAGTGGACTGCAGCACATGCCGAATACAGTGAAGCGTCTTCTTCAAGGACACTCGCAAAGCTAGCGATTGAAATCAAAGCCGGTACCTTTCGCATACGAGCATGACTCCTTAACTACCGAATCACTGCATCTCCTGATGGGGTGTTTTGCACCTGCGTATATTTAGGCCATTCAGAATATGTATGTGCAAGAATAGAAGAATATCTTATGGAATTAGAATCAGCATCACACACTGTTCCCACCTTAAACATATCTCTGTGAACATGCAGGCCTTAAGCAGTTAATCATAAAGACCCTCTTCAGGCACTTAATTCTTCTTTTCCCTGAAGACAGAGACATGTATTTGGACGTGTATTTCGACTAGGGGCGGTCCACCGGCTCTGGACCGCTGCGCCGGTGGGTCGGAGGCGCCGGTCCCCAGATGTCTGAGTCGCCGGTCCCAACGCGCGGATCGACTTCCCCCCATAATATTAGTTTGGCCGCTGGCGCACTGCACTAGTTTATATATATATATTTTGTTCATGAAATAAAATGAAATTATTTGTTTGCTTTATGTGAATAAACAAATAAGCGTTGTGAGACATCGTATTTTGCGTGGCATCGAAGGGTCACTCCACATGGACCGGTAGATTTTGATGTTTGCAGTCCGCCCCTGATTTCGACGTGTGATTATCGGAGCGGTTTATTGTAACGACCCTTTATCGTACAATAGATATTCAGTGATAATTTTTTTAGTATGAAGCTCATATTAATGAATATTATGTGCAGAATTAACCTATCCAGCAGTTCACTTCACTGAGTAATCCACCCTGCATAGGCAGGACGATTTGAAACCAAAGGTTTAAACGTATTGCAAACAAAAACGCAAACAAAACATGTTACTGAAATGTTTTACGTTGCATTGTCTGATTAACTGTTCAACGTTATGATTATATGATCGGCTGAATAAGTGCATTTCCAATTATTGTAGTAGTATACAAAAGGCTGGTTCTGGCTGGTTTATGTTGTTTTCACTAGGCGAACTGGCGCACTTTTTATACCGTTTTTATATTTTTTGTTTTCACTAATTGGGCTGAGGATCTGGTGCACTTTTTATGTCATTTTTCTGGCGAGCTTTTTATGTCGTTTTTATATATTTTTTAATTTCACTAATTGAGCCTCCTAATTTGAAAATTTATGACATAATGTTTTTTTTTTAATTCATTGATTCAAGACACAAAATACATGCCCATACCAAAAAAAAAAGAAATGTTTATTCAAAAAGAAAAGGATAATGAGATCGTTGAACAATAAAGTAATTATTAATTTATACAACATAATGATGATGCTAAAAACTCTTTGCGCTTTTGAAGAGCTTTGTTTATGAATCTGGCTAAATTTAAATAAAGATTCGCTTGTAATTCTTAGAATTGTTTCAAACGAAGCACATGAGTGGTGGTGATAAAACGCTGAGGAACGAAAACTTTACGAATGTCCTAAAAGAAGGGATATTCTAGCACAAAGTGATATTTATCCTCTAGACGATTTGGGTTACACATAGTGCATAATCTTAAATTTCTAGGAATATTTTTCCGTCTGCCAGTATAGACATTCAAGGGGAGTACGCCACAGCGAATTGATGTCACTAATTGAGCCCCTTAATTTGAAAATTTATGACATAATTTTTTTCTTTTGAAATTTCTTTAATATTTTTAAATTTCTAAATATATTTTATGTATATATATATATATATAAATATATATATATAAATATATATATATATATATATATATATATATATATAATATATATATATATATGTATATATATATATATATATATATATATATATATATATATATATATATATATATATATATATATATATATATATATATATATGTATATATATTCAATTTTTGTATATAACCTTCAGAATTAAAGCACCGATGATGACAAACGATAATGCTATTTTTTCCATTTTAGCTTATATTGTATCAGTTCCTTCTAATTTGGTTTCAACATCTACCCTTTCAATTTCGACATCCACTCTTTCAACACTTATTCCTGCATCCGGTAGGCTGCCGTATTCTACCCCCGAATCAAGAACTGGAGGTTCTGGGGCTGTGATAAAATGTATATTATGGTGCTTACCAACACTCATTTCTGTATCCTGTGGGTTGCCGTATTCTATCCCTGAATCAAGAACTGGAGGCTCTGGGGCTGTGATAAAATTCATATTATGGTGCTTACCTATAGCGAGGTCTTTAACAACCATAATATTATTGTTGTAGCCAATTTGAGTATCTATACGCAAAAGCATATTGCTAGGAATTATGTACAAATCTTGACCCAGACTGAAATTTAAAGAAGTTGAGGCATAGGTCAGGGTATCTTGATAGCGTTGAATGGAAGATGGGAGATCTATAGTAGCAGCCACCGCATCCTCAACATTACGAATAAATTGTTGATGAGCATCTAGACCAACGAAACGAATTTGACTGCGAGTTTGGGCTTGAGTACCTTAAACAGCACACACAAGAACACAAATGCTGTCGTTGATATAGTTGATACCAAGGTCTGTGAAACCATCACTAGTTGGTTTGATTATTTTTAACTAACCAGTTTCCATATTCGATGGTTGAGTGATGTAGTCGACGGTCAGCATCATTTCCCGGTCACCAAATGACATGATTTTCTTATCATAGTATTTGCTGCTGAGGTAGATGATATCCATGCCGTTAGCCACATACTGGATAGGGTGATAAGTGGTTGAGTATCAATTGCCAGGGTATCCCGAGTCTCTGGTTTAGAACCCCTGGTGGGGTCCACTGGGTAACTTTCGGCGAAATCCCAAACTCTTCACACAGTTGTTTTAACGCCCCGTCACTGTACGTGTTATGTAAGAATGAAAATTATATTAGCCCCATCTGACTTCAAGTCTTTTCAATATTCTCCGTATGGTGTAGTACACATGAAAGCGATAAACCATGCGAACCGTCCAGTGTTTGTAATTAGTTATCTGCTCGGGAGAAATACCACATCCATCCGCGGCAATCCACAGGTCAAATTTAGTTGTCTTTGCGAAAACATTATAGGGTCGGCACGCCACCTTTCCACAGTGGCATCATCATGTACGTTGTGTATTCGGTAGCTTTTAAAGATGTTTTTAAACTCTTCCAAAAAGTACTGATCTGATAGGCCTGGGTATATCCGCTGTCCTATTAGATTACCCACACTTACAGTTTCAGCATCCTGCCAAACAGGATCCTCTGGCATATGTCCGGGGATGTGTTTAAATGCTGCCATGTTTCTTATATATCATGACACCCTCAATATGGAGGCGGATCTCGCTGAAAGCTTAACTTGAGGCTCCACCCAGTACTTTGGCAATATCCTGCTGCGCCTCTTGCCGCCCAATTTGTTTCCTATTTTCTAGAAGCTGCTTTTTTCATCCTCACCCAAATTAATCTTTTTAGCAGCTTGGGTCTTCTCTTTTAATACTCGATAACGCTCAAATTCTTCAACGACCGTCTTACATTTCGAAGCAGAAACGCTCCCATCTTCGACGGCTATATTGGCAAGGTCTACGATGCTGTTAAGCTTAAAGGAGGCAATTGTTGCAATCTGACGATGCTTCGCAACTTTCTTATCCATTCGTGTTCTTAAATAATTACAGAGTACACTACCAAAACCACATACAGCAGCAGCAACTTCCATGGCAATCGCTACTGGTGCAGCAACAATCGTAGCCAAAACACCTATTCCAGCTGCACCAAGTCCCATGGTTGTTAGTATAAGAACTGTGTCTACTGCTTCAAACCCATGGGAGACCCGTGTGTATTTGTGGCTTAGACCTTCTCGAGAAGAAATCTCAGCTTCAAAGTAGCTTTTTAGTTGTGTCATATGTTGTAAACGGAAATTGCTGGCTTCCTCAGCCCCTTCTTCAGGAGCAGCTAATGGTAATGTTGGATAAATGCTGTCAACAATCTTCATATTTATTTTAATAGTAACGTCACTTCAACTGATAGATTATTATCATGTATGAGTTGGCCATATCCATCACGCACCTCTAAGGTGATGGTGTTCAACACATCTCCAGCAAGAGGATTAATCATGGGGTGTGAACACGTTCCTTGAATAGTTTCCCCTACTTCTTCATTAACAGTAATTTTTGCCAGTCTATTGCTAGGACGGCTCTCAACAAAGTTTCGAGTGACATTTAATTCCAGAAGGTGAATACATATAGAAAAAACCCTTAAAAGGGGAGGCAGATGATCACTCCTATATACACCTGCACCCATCCATTCATCCGTGAGATTCATTCCCAAGAAATATAAAAAGTTACTGCTGAATTTGACTTCGCAATTAGCCGGTATGACTAATTTGATTTGTAAAGTGTTTTTTTCTCAAAACATACCTCCTCCTTCTCCTTTTTTTGATCTCCCTATCAACTCTTTTCTTGAGTGTATTGAAAGTATAGAAGCCTGGTTCAATGGTTACTCTTTTAATTTGCTTACCCTCTAATGTCTAAAACTCCACGCTCATGCAGGTTGTACCAACCGTTGGTGAAGAGCACATCTGTGATACCTTCATCTTTTACTTGAAAAAGGGTTTCTAGATTTCTTGGATTTCCTGGAGGTGAATGCTTAAGGAAAGATCCATCATAAGAGGAGGTACACAATCATTCCTATACACACTTGGGTTCATTGCCTTTTTTTCATTAGTAAATTCGAATCCCAATAGCTCTAAGAGATTTTTATTTAAAAGAAGCGCAACCCCATCTGGCACAATTATACGGATCAGTGAGGTGGCCGGCTCGAAATCAAAACCGCCCACATCATTTTGGATTATCCCTCTATATAATCTTCTTGTAGTCATATTAAAATTATACAGGCCTGCTTCAACCTTTGTTGTCTTGGTCTTTCTACTTTTAAATACCAGAACATTCATCTTCCCATCTTTACCAAGGATATACCAACCACTGGTAAAGCACACATCATTGATTCCTACTTCGCTTACCTGGAGCGGGAATTGTAGGTTTGGTAGAGCTTGCTTATGATTTCAAGATATTTTTGTAATTTGTTAAATATCGTGCTAGAGTAGAGCCATAGGTCTGCATAGTTGTAGAACACATCTGCGATGTCCAAACTCATGACAACCTCAGCTCTAAGTTTTACCTCTAGTTTGCTCACAATGTTGCGGCCTATGTTGTTGACAATAATGCGATTGACATCTGTGCTATTTAGAGTGAAATTGAAGGCCAGTCTAACTGTGCCTGGGACAATGACATCATGGTACTGCAGCTTCGGGAATTTGACAACCTCGTGATTACCTGCTGTGGCCGTTGGGGTGTCAAGAGTAAATAAATACAGTTGTTATATGTCTAATATGAGATGAAACTAGTAGAGATATATTATAGTCCTCGGGGGTATTGGAGAGGAACTCCAGCTATAAAGAAACTTGCAAAAGCTGCAAAGGTGTCTGAAGATGAATCCCGGGCTTGACTAAAGAAGCAGGCTATGTGGCAGATCTCCCTGCCTCCTAGCCTCCTACCCGATATATACCACGACCCAAGTTCGACTTTTTTTACACCAAATCAAGTCCATCAAGACGACCTCTTGTTTGTACCGCATGACAAAGTTGGACGCAAGACTTATAAATATGCATTAGTTGTGGTCAATGTTGCCAGTCGTTATACAGAGGCTGAGCCTTTAAGCTCGAAGTACTCAACAGTGATTGCTTCTGCATTTACCTGCATCTATAATCGTAGTCCACTCGATTGGCCGACACTACTTCAGGTGGATCCAGGGCATGAGCTCATGGGTTTTGTAACTGATACATTAAAGAAGCATGGTGTTGGAGGTGAAACGTTGAATTCCAGACGTTAACCGTAATCAAGATTTTGCAGAGCGGTTTAATCGTACACAAGCAGAACGGTTGTTCGAGCATCAGTATGCTCAGAAAATAACATTGCATAAGGGAGAGAGATCGACAACATGGGTACAGAGACTACCTGCCGTTGTTTCAGCTTTAAACAACAAAGTCACACGAATGATCGGAAAGAAGCCTGTCAATGCTATTAAAGCTAAAATGGTGAAACAGAAACCAGCATCTCCAGCTGATCCAGTTGGCTTGGAGGAGCAAAAAGTACCTACCGATGTTGTATTGCGTTATCTATACCAACCAGGCGAGCTGGAAGGAGGTCAACGTCGTGATACAGACCATGTGTGGTCTGTCAATGTTTATCGGATAGGACGGTCTGTTTCAAAGCCTGGAGAGCCTGTCCTATACTATCTTCAAGATGGTCCGGTCCGTGGATTTGTCGGTAAAGAGTTGTTAATCGTCCCTCATAACACCTACCTCCCACCAAATTGAAAAAAAAAAAAACTGAAATGATGCTGCATGCAATTAGAAATAGGGTATTATAACGATATAAGATGTCAGTACGTACAGAGAACAATTGTAATTGGCTACCGTTAGGTAAGGAAGAAACATGTGGAAGACCTGCTATGTATGATCAATGCTGGCAGCATCGGAAAGTGATTAGAAATGATAAAAGTCCAACAGCACCATGCCGCAAGTGTGGGGTTGGTGTGTATTCTCATAAACAACTTTGCGGTGGTTGTGATGGTAAAAAGGCTTTAACAAAGATGCTGTGCATTGATAAACAAGCTCAAGTGCTCGCCGAAATTTAAAAATGATGATGTTGCGATGTCTCTATTAAATCCATGGTGTGACAACCTATTAGAGAAAGAAGATACTATGGTGTAGCAGCGTATGATGAATAGCTTCAATAGAAGTGCACTTAAAAGAGAAAGAGTGCGTTGAGAAACTATGCGGTTCAAAACAATACCCTCCTTGATGACCGATCAGGCCAAAGAGGAAATCATATTAGAAAGGACTACATAAATGCCATCATCGCTCATAGGTATATGCCAGCCCGAAGACCAGTTCCTGCTTCGAAAGCGCGAAGGCCTGTGCCTGCACCGAAACCCGTTCCTGCACCGAGACCTGTGCCTGCACCGAGATCTGTACCTGCTCCCAAGGTTCAGACGGGCCTCTGGGACAATTGGCAATTACCTGCGCACTTGGCAGATGAATATCGTAGATGGGCACCAATTGGTTGCTGACCCACTAGTCCTGTTGGACGATGTTTGCCCCGCGATTCACATGAAAGGTAGCAGAAGAAGTTGGAGCCCTTCGCGGGTTGAAATTCCAGTTAGCAATCAGAGTGGGGCTGAAGAAGGATAATGGCGATGGAGAAACACAATTCACAAATCCAGTATTTCGCAGCCATCAGATGGATGTCCTGCAAGTGGATGAGATTGATTCAGCGTTCAAAAACGCTTGCCCACGCATGATAGAATATCTTGAGAAATGGACTCAGAGAGGGTCAGGATGGATGGTGGATAGAGTGGAGGACCTTTGGCTAAATATTTCCCGGTACCAACCACTACAAAGTGGGTCCTACATCGGTTTGCCAAAAAAGCTCAAATCCAAAAATGCTATTATCAATGTGAAGAACCCGGTGATAAGTGCCTCCGCTGGGTTCTCCGATCTGCTCTGTTGCCAGTCAAGAAACATCCACAAATATGCACCAAGTATTCCTCAAAAGACGGCTTAAACTTTGAAGAAATAGAGGCTCCAGCTCCACTCTCCCAAATCGGGAAGGTTGAAAAACAAAACAATTTGGCTATTAACGTCTTCGGTTGGGGTAAAGGGGTGATCGTTCACAGACTCAGCAAACAAGATAAGAATATTCCCAGGATCAACCTTCTATTGATTGAGAAGGTATGTAAGCTCCACTACACGTGGGTTAAAGCCTCGGCCGCCTGCTCTTTGATCAAAGTGCCAATCAAAGGCGTAATCACTTCTGTGAGAGGTGTCTGCATTGCTATTACAGGGAAGACCTGTTCGAGGCCCATATACCTGATTGTATGGGAATTGGTCAAACGGCTGTACGTATTGAGATTCCAAAAGAAGGTGAAAACAAGCTGTCCTTCCAGAACTATCACAAGCAGCTTCCAGCGCCCTACGTAATCTACGCAGATTTTGAGGCACTCACCTGTAAGATAGATGGTCCAGAATCCAATCCCGCACAATCCAATACCCAAAAGACTCAACAGCATGAAACGTGTAGCTATGGGTATGTTGTGGTAAGGTGTGGTGGTCATACAGAGCCTCCCGTTGTATATCGAGGACAAAATGCGGCTGAGAAGTTCCTTGAGGTTTTGCAGCAGAAAGAAACTAAAATTAAAGCAGTTCTGGCAAACCCTCGACCTATAATAATCACCAGAGAGGATTGGCGCGCACACCGGACAGCACAGGATTGTCATATATGTAAAAAACCTCTACATGGTAACTGTGTCCGCGACCGCTGCCATAAACAGGTAAGTACAGAAGTGTTGCGCACAATGCCTGCAACCTGTAGCTGCGCCTGAGCTCTAAAACAACCACAATCCCAGTTATGTTCCATAACCTGCGGGGCTATGACTCTCATTTTATTATGCAAGCCATAAGCAAAGTGGAAGGAAAGATAACCTGCATCCCCATCAACATGGAGAAATATATATCCTTCTCCTTAGGTCAGTTGAGGTTCTTCGACAGCGCACAATTCCTGCTTGTGTCATTGGATAAGCTGGTTGCGGCTAACGACTTCATTGACTTCCGTATCACAACTGAATATGAACCGAATGATAAAAAGTGACAATTGTTATTGCGTAAGAGAGTTTTTCCCTATGAGTTTATGGTTTCCTGGGAACGGTTTGGGGAGTGCCTGCCTCCGCAAGATGCCTTCTATAGCAAACTTACAGAGGAACATATCTCCATTGAGGATTATCAACATGCGCAGGAGGTTTTTTTGAGTGGGAGGGAGGGAGGGGAGGGGGAGGGGGGTTCGAATGTGATACTATGGGAGATTATCTCGCCCTATACCTGCGGACTGATGTGCTTCTACTAGGTTATGTCTTCGAAACATATCGGAAGACTTGCTTGCGGCAGTATGGTCTCGACCCAGTACACTATTATACAAGCCATGGATTATCTTGTGATGCACTCTCAAAATATATAGGTGTAGAATTGGAAGTGTTAACCGACTATGACATGCATCTGTTCTTCGAGAAAGGCACGAGAGGTGGTATTTCCATGGTGTCCAAGCGCTATGCTAAAGCCAACAACCCCTACGTCTCAGGCTATGATGATTCCAAGCCTAACAATCATATTCTCTACCAAGACGCAAATAGCCTGTATGGTTGGGAGATCAGTCAAGCACCACCCACAGGTGGATTTGAATGGGTGGATGAGGTGCCCCCGCTGGATACGCTTTCACCCGATGCAGAAAAGGGTTACATACTCGAGGTGGACCTTGAGTATCCTCAAGAGCTACACGACGTCCACAATACATACCCACTTGCTCCTGAGCGTATGAAGGTTCCGGAGGAGTAGTTGTCAGATTATCAGAAAGGGCTTCTAAACTTGTCAACTGTTGTTCAAAAGTTGGTTCCCAACCTCTGTAATAAAAAGCGCTATGTTGTGCACTACCGAAATTTACAACTCTACCTCTCTCTAGGTATAAAGTTGAAAAAATATATCGTGCAATTCGGCTCGAAAAAATGCAAATAGATGGAACTCTACATCAGAATAAATAAAGAACTCCGCAAGAAGGCCAAGACCAGCTTTGAGAAGGACCTCTACAAGCTGAAGAACAATAACATTTTTGGTAAGACTATGGAAAAGCGTGTAGAAGTCAAACTCGTGAGAGTCTCTGAAGATGACTAGCTTCGCCGATGGATAGCTAGCCCCGCGTTTGCAAGGCATGTGGTATTTGATGATGATCTAGCCGCCCTACACATATACAAACGTCGGCTAATGCTTAACCGACCATTCTACATTGGGATGTTGGTCCTGGACCTGAGTAAACATCTGATGTACGACTTTTATTACAACAACCTGAAGGAGCAATATGGGGAGCGGTGCAATCTTCTCTACACTGATACGGATAGTCTTCTGCTTGAAATCCAAACGGAGGATGTGTATGCTGATATGAGTTCTGAGTCACACCTATATGACACGAGTGATTATCCGACAGACCACCCGCTCTACAGCACCACGAACAAAAAGGTGCTTGGCAAAATGAAAGACGAATGTGCTGGAGTACCCATCAGCAAGCTTATAGGACTTCGACCCAAAATGTATTCTATCCTGAAGAAAGATGGTGAAATCCGAAAAGCAAAAGGCGTTACAAAGTATGTTGTAAAAAATATACGACATCAGCAGTACAAAGAAGCACTATATGACAGCAAGACATTTCGACATGGTATGAATCTATTAAGAAGTGAACACCACATTATATATATAGCATGCGAATGAATACAATTTCCTTGTCACCCATCGATACCAAGCGCTGGGTTTTGAGTGAATCACCCACCACTATGGCCTTTGGCTACAGGGATTTTACATAATAAAGGTGTAATATATATATATATATATATATATATATATATATATATATATATATATATATATATATATATATATATATATATATATATATATATATATATATATATATATATATATATATATATATATATATATATATATATATATATATATATATATATATATATATATATATATATATATATTTTTATTTTTTTATATTTTTATATTTTTCTATTTTTTTTTTTTTATTTTTCTTTTTCTGTCATAAATTTTCAGGATAGGGGCTCAATTAGTGAAAACAAAAATATATAAAAACGACATAAAAAGTTTGCCAGGAAAAACCACGTAAAACGTGCACCAGAACCTTAGCCCAATTAGTGAAAACAAAAAATATAAAAACGTTATACAAATTGGGCCAGAACCCCCGAATCGTAAGGTGAAAAACAGAAATAAAAGCTTTATTACAAGTGAAAACGACAAAATGGACTAGAACCAGCCAGCCCAATTACTGAAACAAATATGACGTAAAAACGACATAAAAAGTGGGCCAGAACACAGCCAGCCCAATTATTGAAAACAAAAACGACATAAAAAGTGGGCCAGAACCAGCCAGCCCAATTAGTGAAAACAAAAACGACGTAAAAATAACACAAAAAGTGGGCCAGAACCAGCCTTTTGTATACTACTATCGTCATAAAACCTTACATTGTTTGTGGATTTTAACGTTTTAATTTTCATTATTTTGTGTATCACGGGGAATGACGTACGGTCAGACGGTACGATAGTAATTGATATACTATAATGCTTTTTGCTTATATGAGAGAAAGTTTAATTAACCATATGGTAGACTTGGAATCAAGATATCAAATAAAACAAGATCATAGTTTTTGAGGTTTTCGAAAACAACGTGATGAAAGTAGGTCATGCAAAATATCCAATCAAATCATAAATGATTGCTCTCTTAATGCTTGCTCCAGAAATTTCATATCTATTCTATGAAGTGATGAAGTGTTGAAAGAAGGATAATGTTCTACTTTGTGAATAGCTTCAATGTGACTGCAGTATGTTTGTTTCTGCGGAGTTTTCTGCTTTTGTCCAGAATGTGTTTCTACATTATTATTAACAATTACTTTTTCTAAAATAAACCGATGATTTCTATGCAGGAAAGAGGAAATCTTGCATCAATCAAAAGTACACATATTTCACGTCACATTCGGTTGTGGATCGTTTAAAATTAGTGTGCATAGTCACTTCCAACGATTATTGATTGGTTATCAATATTTGTGTATGACCAATCAGAAACGTTGAATTCTTGTATATTACTGTCCATGTTAACACGATATATGGCCTTTAAATTTACCAATGAATAAGTGTATAATTATAATCTGTATCGGTTATAGAAGACATTTAGTATTAATGTCATTCATTAAATCAAAATATGCATTTCAAAATCCCATACCACTTTCAGACATTCTATTATTGTTACTATTGTTTATCAATAAGCATTTCCAAAGAATTAGGTCTCATCATAAGTGCTTCAAAAACAGAGCATATGGCTTTCAACTGCAACCCCATCCACGTCTTCACGTCTAGGGTGACACAATTAACCATGATCCAAATTTTAAATACATAGGATCCATAACATCAAGTGAAGTGATCTGAAAAGACGTAAGGCCTGCCTTCTGAAAATTGGAGCAATTTAGTGTCCCGCTTCTAACCAAGGTGAAGCTATATAACACAACGTATGATACAATCCTACTCTACGATTGCGAATCTTCGGCCATCTCACAGGATATGGAGAAAAAGTTAATTCCTTTTCCAATTAATCTATCTAACACCACGCCCTAGTCAGAACTCGCCAACTGAGATTCTTGGGCCACATACTTAGGATGCTGTAAGATGAGCCAGTGTGAAAATACGTAATATGTTTCATCTAATGGCAAAAGGAAACCTGACCGCCAACGGACATCAAACTGGACATATATTCAACACTTGCTCAAAGAAGATAATGATTTTTTCAAGCCAAACAATATTGCCGAGTTTGCACATGATCGTGGTAATTGAAAGAAATTTGTGGTCGCCTGCACAACAGCCGGTTGATGATGAGTGTGAAATTGATAACTAAAAATAACCATCAGAAAAGAAAATCATTTGGTTAGATATTAGATTAACTACTGTGCAGATGGAAGTGAAGCCATGCAGAATTGTTATTCTTATGAAAAAAATAGCGAAGTGTAAAATTTTAAAGGAGCACTCGACCGAAAATGAGGGCGCTCATTTTTGCGAATTTCACAGATATATCATCCACAACAGATCGATAAACTTCAGGCATCCATAGCCCACAGACGACGTGAGGGCAAAGGTCACTTAAATATTCGTTTTTGAAGCAGAAAATTGCTATACCGCTGCGTGCTAGATAATATTTGATTTTTTGGGGGACCCACTAAAAAATACTCCTTCACTTTTCAGTCTTGTGCTCCTTTAATATCAGGCCATATATGGCTCCATAAATGTAAATTTGTAAACTTTGTTTCAACTATATACAATTTAAGAACATTTCTTCTAGCCTACGCTGCATATACAGAACAATAAGCATAACATATATTTTTCATTTACCAAAAGAGGAAAGCGAAGGTGAACTCACTAAACGTTTTGTGCACTTGTGAATGTGAGCCATAACAAATAACAAACGTACAGTAAGTATAGCAACATTCAAAGAGATGGGGGAGAGTGGAGTAGTTAACATAATACCCACACGTAAACACATTGTCCTTTTAAGTGATAGAAGATCTGATAAGTACTGAATATGACAATTTGTTCATGCTTAGGGCTTTGTAAACAGAACACATTTCAAGATAGTTTCGATAATAGAAAAGGATAAAGAAGAAAAGGTCTGGGCGTGAGAGGAAGCCTTGATATGTTTCCGTTTTCAAAAAATCATTGTCCTTAACTTTTTATGTTTCTTCGTTTTACAAAATTTTCTATTAGGTTTATTTTCATTTTTCATTTTTCTACTTTTAAATGTATTTTGTAATACAACGAAAAACATGTTTTGTACAGGCCACAACTCTTTCAGCAGGTGACAATTTCTTAACATTTGTATTTGCTTATTGTCACCCCCGAAAACATATAATTTAGCAAAATGACAAGCAAAGTAAGAATGTTATCCTTCAAAACATACAGTCCTTGCAACTGAATACAAAAATGACCTCGGGGATGAATATGTCTGCTGAAGGAAGTCAGTCTTGTTTCCTGTAAAATGAAAGGGTACCTCTCCCCAATTGTTTCATTGCAGCTTGAATTATATATCTAAACCAAAGGCACGTTTATACTTACAATCCTGTAGGGTTTTGGCACAATATTGGGAAAACAGCAAGTGCTGAAAAACACAAACTTGCAGTTCATTGCTGAATTCGTGACAATAAACTTGAAAGTTATGATTTTTTTGTATTCGGACATTGATTATTTTTTCCTGTTCTCACAATGACATTTAAACGTCATTTATATACAGTTGTATTTATCACTTTGTGAATCACGATCAATCAATTAATTATGACCTTCACATTATAAAATTAAACTTTCATTTCTTAAGTGGTCTTGAAAAGCTAGATTGATTCAGTTCTATTAGGTGTCCTACAATTCTATTGTTGCTTAGACAGTTAGATCAGTAAATGAACATGCAATATTTGTCAGCTTTGTTTGAATCTTTATGCGTCTTCACAAAATATATTAATTGGTCAATGTTTATGACAAATTGTCTTTTTATTTCAGAGCATCTTGCGATGGACTTACAATATTTAACATTGATTTAGATTTACTTTTAATCTATTTTAGTAGCATAGACCGGTGGAAAGAATTTTAAGACTATTCTAAGTTAGTACACATTATAAGCGAGAAATTTAAATTTACTTTGTCATATTAAAACACAAAGTGGCATCTAGACAATCATGAAGTATTCACCTCAGCGCTTCCACTTCCTCAAGGAAATTGCCAAAATTCGGGAAATTTTGATGTTTTCAACCAAAATTCGAGAAATTTCGGGAAATAAAAAGCATTGCATTCAATGTGCTTTTTTTAATTTCGGGAGATAGTCAGTGAAATTCAGGAAATTTAGGAGTTTATTTCGTAAATTAAACTATAGCTTTTTGGAAGCAATGATTCACCTAATCATTTAACATATGCCCCCCAATACCATGTCGTTATGCATAATCTGAAGGTTCATTATTCTGTGCTGCATACGAAATGAAGTTAAAATAGTCTAGTTGTTTAATTTTGATCGAAAAACTTCGAATTTGATCGAAAATCCTCACTTTCAATTTCTCAATTTTAAACAACAAATTTCGATTTGGGTTAAAAAAAAAAAAAAAAAAACTTTGATTTTGGCGAATTTAGATTGAAAAAGTTTAATTAATAAAGACAATTTTTTCTTTCGTATAATTTTCCTCCAAATTTCTGCACTTTCAAAATTTGTTATCTTTTTTTCACCTTAATGACGTTTGGTTAACTTGAAAATGGAAATGTTGTGGGGTAGAGGCTGGAAGCCATCGCACACACCTTATTTTAACGACTTTTCTTCCTAAACTATTTTGGTTTTCTCCTTGCAAGTTATACGCAAGTTGGATACGCCAATAACTATGACCAATGTACCCGGTGGGTTCTAAAGTGGATCACACAGAGGGAAGGCGCGTAGAAATGGTTAACCTCTCGTGGCGGTATTGTTACACTTTACGATTGCGTTTGCATCAAACGTTGCTGCTTTCGCTAAATGAGGAAATCTTCAATTTTCATAAAATCTCCGTTATTTTCTGAAATTCCTTTATTTTTCAATTTTTTTGTTTTCTGGGAATTCCTATATTTTTCTCAATTTTCGGATGATGGTGCCAAATTGTATACTTATCTTTACCGAATTTTTTGACTTTATGCTAACTCCAAATCTTACCTCCCAGCAGGGAATTTGAAAGCATGCAACCTGAAAGGTGAAATCCTCTCCGGGGCAGCTTGCCCCAACTTCCCCCAAGTCCCACTTCCTACGCCTCTGACTAAGGGGTTCGGTTGAAGACGCTCTCCACAGTTTCGGAATGATTTTCCATTTTGGGGGGATGAAAATCTGCCCCACCTGCATGTGACGATGAACAACACACATGTGATCCCAATTGTGTGATTTATTTAGAAATCCGCATGAATTTATGAATAATTTTATTCCTTTATTTGTTTTTTCAATCGTCATCAATCACAATTTGTAGAAAATGATTTGATTTCAATTCACTTGGCAATTCAATTTGGAATATTGTTGGGTTGCAAAAGTTTTAATGTGAATGAAATTACGTTTTTTCTGTGTCCATATATTATATTCATTTCTATACAAAGATGACATCAAATTAATTTAGATCTAACTTCACGTTTTTAAACAAATTCACAACAAATTTGATGCGTAGCATCAACAAAACTAATTCCTCAAATTTAACATTGAAGCAAATTGCAAGTTTAATGACCACAACACGGACGGTAATTTTTCACTGAAGTACTGTTTATTTTACATTTTCAGCCAACTGGGTAAAAGTGATATTTCACGCGTGGTTATTTGGAACTTTAGAACGGTTACGCATTTACGAATAACAAGTTGTTACTTAGATTAGCCATGGAAATGTTCCCGAAATTGTTGTTGTTGATATTCTTAGTGAATTATTTTTAGGAAATTGTTTGATTCGTCCATGTGGAAAATACAACAATGTTATGATTGGAAAGGAAAGTTCATCTAATTTTGAAAAGTGAAATTGAAGTAACTTGAACCTCGAAATTCTAGTAAAGTAGTGATGGTGTAAAATCTGTAAATACATTTTCTTTTTATTGATCTCTTATATGTTTTAATAAGTCTTAAAGAGTGTTGGTACCTTAATGAATTAAAAGCAACATATACCTTTGTTATTGTCTTTTATGGTTGTTCAATCAAGCAGAAACATTGCAATGAAACCATCATGCAAAAGGTCAACATCCATCAATCCATTTAAATTTTATTCACAGATTGAAGGTTCCTGAAAGGTTAAATTATACAATAATGCTTAAAAATGGTAATTCCATATAATAGAGACAATTAAAACCTCTTTGATATCAAGTTCCGTTTAAAAAAATATCAAACAAATATATAAAATGTGCATTAAGTAACTGGTGTAAATAGTACAATTAAATGGTTTGAAGTAATAAAGGTACTTTTATTTAACTAATTATTCTATGAGTTTCCGTTAATGTCCACGGAAATATTGTTTGACGCATGCGCATGTCAGGCAACATAATAAATATTGTTTTTATGATAATTACCTTTTGCTTATACAATGTCTATGACATTCAATTTATCAAATATCTATGAAATTCAGTACATTATTTGGCTATGGTTCTTAATGAATAGTTCCCAGAGGCATGTTATTTGATGTTGATTTTTCCTCCAAATTCATACACATAGGATTTACCAACAATGGAAACCAAGATTTTTGTTTAAACAAATATTTTCTGTGTATTGACTCCAATTATTATATCCTTCATTAAGCACAGGAATGCTGGTATCAGAAAGTAAACGAAAATGTTTTAGATCAGAGGACAATCGTAACTGAGCTTCGGGTGACTGTTTTTGCAGCGGAGAAAGTCACTTATTAGTATGGTTTAAATAGTTTAATTTGGTAATTGAAAATGGCATTTCGTTGCATGAAAGGTTTGTGAAATACTTGTTGTCGTGTAAAACTGATAGAATCATAGCTGAGTTTTCTCTGGAACTATTGAATTGAAAAATAAAAAATACCTAACTATGAGATATAATCGATGCTTGAAAAATGTCAAAAAGAATAAGATACTGAAAGTATTCAGATCTTTCCTGCAACTTAAGTTCTTTTTCGTACAATTAAAAAAACATTCAACTTTTGAATAAAAAAAAATCCTCATCTTTAATACGATAGTTAAATGTGATGAAATCTCGTTTTAGTGATTTAATAGATATTTTTTGCTTGATTGTTCCAGTTAGAAACACGATTCTCAAGCATAGCATACAAGAGACTATATACATCAGGCTGGTAAGAATTTAATAAAGTCTTGCGGTACCTTTGCAAATGTCTTTCTGGTATAACGAATAATTATTTCATTTATATTCGAAAGCGAATGGACTCTTTGAGCTGCAACATTTATGGAATTGTGCTTTTCTGCCGTGGCCCCCAGTACAGGACAGCTCTAATATTGTTCAGTACGTGCCGTAAGTTGTAATTTAAAACTTAGAAATATATCACGAATTTCCTTTAGAAAACAGAAGGTGAAGGAATAGTTGTTAGTGTACACATATATCAATCGTAGAATAAGAGTCAATAGATGAACTATACACTTTATGACATGTCTTGGCTTCGACTAAATCCAATATATCGGAATTATTAAGAAATTTACCGTTACAGAACTTTCATGTGGCAATCAAAAGTGTAACTTTTCAAATAAGATATGTAAGAAGCGTGTGTTTTCTTCTTTTGGCTGATTTAGAAACAGAAAAGTAATCATTAGCAAAACATGTTTTTGTAGAAGTCATAAAGAGATGAACATTAAACAGAACTTAATGTAATACGAAATATCCTCGTTATTCTTGTTATCGATTACTGGTTATCGATTGTTGTTACCCGTATGTGGCATCAAAGATTCAAAAACTTACATTCAATTCCGAGCGTTGGTAGATTCGCATTCGCTTATGTTATGTGTTTGCATACCGCTCAAATACGTTTTTAGCTTTATTACGGTGAAATTAAAAACATCAAACGCGTTTCTGAAATGAAAATAGTTATTTAAATTACTTTTACAGTTTAAATTTTTACCCAAATGTGGCCCGGGGAAATGTTGTTTGAACTGAATTGAATACGAAATCTATTACCAATAAAATATACATACAAGTTAATACAATCATAAATAAGTCACATTATTGAGGAGGCACTCGAAAACAGATGTTGCCTTGTAGATAAGATACTTCTTTACAAAAAAACACAAAAACATGTAAACATTTCAACACATAGTAACAAACGAGAGGGGAAGAAACACTAGGCCTATACTTAAAAATAAGATAAAAGACTTAAAAAGCAGCATATTTAAATAAAGAAATTGATATGAAATTTGCTTATCTACCTACTGTGGTGTAGCGGTTATCATACCTGTCTACAGACCACGAGGCCCTGGGTACAAGCCTGGGTTGGGTAGACACGCCAGTGCACCACAACTGGTTATCAAAGGCCGTGGACATTGACTTGGTTGTCGATGTTATGTCTGTCCGTACGTCGTACCTGTGTTCTCGTCCGGGTCGTATTAAGCGTTTCGTGATAGCATTGTTACTATCATAACCGATTACGCAGGTGACGACCCCGTCATTGTAATTGTGTGTTCACTCGTCATCGTCGCGATGTAATTTGTATAAGTTAATAGGTTCGAAACTAGAGTTGAGTAAACGATACGTTAGATTCTCTTTAAATGAACTAGATGAGGTAGTTTGTTTTATGATAAATAGCAAGGAATTCCACACGCTAACGGCTGTATACTTAAAATAATGGTGACATATGTCTAGGTTGTAGAAGGGGATTCCTTGATCGTTGACATAGCGGGTATTGTAGGAATGCAACGGTTATTGCGAGCAAAGAACGTAGAAACTTCTTCCGGTAGAGTGTCATGATGATAATGGAAATAAACATAGAGGTACAATAATCAATTACGTCAAATATGTAGAGATAATATAGCAATACGAAAGATACGGCAATATCAAATTATAATTGTAGTTAAATTATAAGCACAATATTACGACGAAGTTGATTTTGATGACGACCGACAATTCTAACACCTTGATATCTTGTTATACAAATATAACTTAGCTGATTACTCCAAACTATGTGATCATCATTCATAACCCCCAAAATTTCGTGGATTTTGAGAATGGAACTGCAGTATAGTCAATTATAATTTTGTAGTCGGAAATTGTAATGTTTTTCACGGTCAATCCATTTTTACAGCATTGGGTTTGCATTTTCATAGATTACAAACAGTACTCCGTGAGTTTGTTATAAGATTTTTAACAGTCGTTTCCACTTTCAATAAATACATTTTTTTTTTGTATTTCTATCTCACTGTCGAACAGAAAGGTTATTGCCACGAAAGCCCTTTAAAGCGCATACGTGTATGATACGAGCAGATAACTTGGCACACTGTAAGCCTAAGTCTATAGAAACAATTGTTGGCTGGCTGTTGAGTCTTCGCACTGTCGCATAAGCATCGGGAGCTATTTACGTATGTTTTGCATACTAAATATGGTGCAATTAGATATTACACTGAGAAAAGTTGGCATAAAGCTCTTGACTCATGAATCAAACCGGTAATTTGCAGATAAGATAACTTTAATACGATCCCAATAGTATTTTACATATATATGGTCTACTTTTCACGCTTTTATTTCAAAAAATAGAGTTAGTAGTTACCATACTGGCATTATTAATACAACTCTCATTAGATTGTTTTGGTATGATTGAGGAAACAACAAATAGGCCTATTATGCACCTATTGCCATTACAAATTCAAAGTGCTAAAAATCATTCAATTATATATTGATATGTAAGCCATGGAGAAAATGGCAAATCGCCGCTATTTTGATTAAAGGACAAACCTACAAAGGACCTAAGGCTATATAATGAATAAGATGACATGTCGTAGCTGTTTCGTTAATTTTATGCTTGTATCATTAAACCACAATTCGTCCATATGTCTATAGGACTATATTTCTTTATAAGTAAAAGGTCGCCCCCTTAAAATGTATGCATTGATCAAACTTGATTTTCGAATCAATATCCTTACCACCTATATACACCCAATACAGTGCAGTACACTCTCCCGAATGGACTGAGGAATCACGCTTTCGATTGGGAGATATTTCGCAATAATTGGTAACAATGCAGTTTTCCATATTTAAATATCTCTATAGTTAATGGTTTGGGATTAATGAAGGTCACAGATGATCCATTTCTAATGAGAATTTTTTCGATTTTATTGCCTCAGTTTAATTCAAAGATTTACTGAATATCATCTATTCCACTATATTAAAAACAATGATGGTTCCACAAGCTATACGTTTCCAATCGTGCTGTCTAATAGGACGGTCTATAAAACGGTCACCAAATTTGGATGTTCGTTATCTGTTGCGTGATATACGAAATTAAGTACTTACAAAATTATCGCTCTTTTCCTTTCATTGCATATTCTTCTCTTCTTCATTTGTTTCATTGATCGAATAAATTTCTGAAAATTAATAGCTAACGCTATTGAATGAGAAGCACTTAAGCTGTCTTAAGCTGTCAAGGAAGCTTCTGAAAAAAATCATGTCGACTTTGACCAGTTCATCTCGTTACTGAAGCTATTTATTCCATTGCCTACAATTACCGCCGTTCAAAATATGTCAACAGAAATGAATATGGAAGTGACATGATGTAAAGCAGAGGAAGCTGCTCTACACTGATTACTTTTAATTCTACATATTGTCTTTTTTGTAGTATAGTCTGTTTCGTTCATCCTTTCAGTGACCTTTAGCAGTAAGTAAGCTTTACACTTCTAACAAGAAATAGTTAGCGCAATTGAACGACAAAGCATGTACTTAAGCTGCCAAGAGAGCTTCTAAAATTTACATTCTTCATACCGAAGCTATTTAATCCATGTCCTCAAATCAGTGGCATTCACTGACATTTCTGCTAAATATGCTACAGAAAATATCTCAACAAAAATGAAATTTAATCAAATGACATGAGTAAGCTATATCACGCAGATTACTCCTAATTTCTAGTCAATTGTACAATTTCTGCAACGTATACTACGTGTAATACACAACCACAATATCTTTAATGCATACACTATTGACCAACTTCAGACATTCGTCAGCTTTGATAAGGAAAAAAAGGGTGTTAGTTCTAATCTTATTTTTACAGAGTCAAAATCTGTAACATGTGTGTTAACAGACAGTCAATGGAAATAGTCAGAACATATACAGTATATATTCAAGGTATAACCACCAGGAATTGTTAACGATGTAAATTTGCTCCGAAAATTTTACGAAATAAATCCTTTATTATTATCGTAATTATCATCATTCCCTTTGCGCACAACATGGAAGCTTATACCAAGGAACTACTACACAGTAATTCCTTGCATAGGTGGGGGTGGGGGTAAAGTAAAAATTGGGAAAGGCAAAATCACGAAATCACGCTAAGATGCAAAAAATCAGCATACAAAAGATACAAATTCGGAAAAGAAAAAAAAAGTGGTGGAAAAGTGCTCCCTTGCCTCCTCAAATCCCGCCTATGGAACTTACTCGCTTCGCTTATACTCTTATATCAGAATCAATGATATAACATAATGAAACATTTTAGATAAAAAGAGATATGCAACTTCATTATAGGAATTATACAGCTTCTATTTTAAAAATGGATTTTTATTGTCAAGTTGGACTGAAATAAAGTCTTCACATTACTATTATGCTCCTTTTTTGTTACGTCATAAACTCTGTACCAGAATAGCTAACACAAATTTTGAATGTTATTCTGATACAGAATCTATTAAGTACCAGAAAAGGAGCATAATGGTAATGTGAAAGCTTTATTCCAGTCCATTTTGACAATATAAATCCATTTTTAGAATAGAAGCTGTTATTACATAAAAAATGACGATATTGTATATTTTATTTACTGTTTTGATATACCCTAGAAAAATCGGCAGTCATGCATAAGTAGTTAATGATACACTGGGGTACGGGTTGGGCGCGCTTTGGACGCACTTGAGGGCAAAGACGCACTTGGGGAAAAACACATTTAAGGTCAAAGACGCACTTGGGGGAAAAACGCATTTGAGGGAAAAAAAGAAAGAAATAGTTATGTGTGTAGAAATAGGTGTCATGTATGGAGCAATATGTGTCATGAATGGATTAAAAAGAGTGGTGTATGGAGCAATAGGAGTCATGTATATAGTAAAAAGAGTCATGTAAGGAGTTACTCCACACATGACTCCTATTGCTTCATACATGACTCTTTTACTCCATTCATGACACATATTGCTCCACACCTGACACCTATCACTGCACACAACTCTTTTTACTCCACACATGACTCCTGTTGCTCCCATGCGGGCGCAGGGTGCACATAAGAGTGTGCATATAATGGTTGCTTCAACAGGATGAACTATTCCTCCCTCTTTTGTTCGGAGCATTGAGTATTGAGTCAACAGAATAGAGTAATGAGTATTTAAGTAAGTAAGATAGAGGCAGGAATCATTTGCTCATTTGCAGCCAACTCCTGCGCTCTATGTAAAAAAAAAAACATAAAAAAAAACTTTTACTCGTCGTTAGAATATGGACCGTCATATCAGAACAATACATGGATATACTCCTTCGGGTGTGCAACATGGGTATACGTCATTGTTCTGTCAAATGCGTTTTCCCCAAGTGCGTCTTTACCCTCAAGTACGTCTTTCCAAAAGTGCGTCTTTGCTCTCAAGTGCGTCTTTTCCCTCATGTGCTCCTTGCCCCCAGGTGCGTCCAAAGCGCGCCCAAAACGTCCCCCAGTTTATCATTAACTACTGTTACATAAGCCATGCTTTGTTTCATGAGCTAGTTTTTGTTACATGATCCATACATTGTTACATGAGCCATGCATTGTTACAAGAGCTAGGTATTGTTACATGAGCCATGCATTGTTACATGAGCCATACATTGTTACATGAGCCATACATTGTTACATGAGCCATGCATTATTACAGGAGCCATGCATTGTTACATGAGCCATGCATTGTTACATGAAGCTTACATTGTTACATGAGCCAGACATTGTTACATGAGCCATGCATTGTTACATGAGTCATGCATTGTTACATGAGCCATACATTGTTACATGAGTCACGCATTATTGAACATAAATAGAAAGGAACTTCCAAATAAGTAATATATTGAATAAAAAGATAATCTTGTGGGTTTTCATCGTCTATTTCATATTGAATACCATATATATAACTTAGACAGTTTAATTTGAAATTCCTTTTTTGAGAGCTTGGTGATGGTTATGACATGTGAAGTACATAATAGATACACAAACCTATATATTATTGCAGTGTACAGTCAAAATCATCAATGGACAATGTTTTTCCTGAAGAACGCTTTATTATTACAGCAGTTTGAATTTTGTACCCATCCCCCCAAGACAAAAATTGTCACAATTTGTAATTTTCATCTTTTGTATATCTGTAAAATGATTTTGAAACTAAAAGTAAATAGCACAGAATGGCGTAAAATAACTTGTATAACGTGTATTTTAATTATAAACTCAAATATATAGAAACTACATAAAGAATACGAAGGTGCAAAAATTGATGCAACGATGAATCAATACAGATATTTTCAAATAAAATATAATGAAAATTGTAAAGTGTTTGCTAGGGTTGCCATGGTTATATCATGATTTACGTTATAGATGTGATATTCATTCAATGCGAATACAATGTGTGAATTAAAATGACCAAATATCCCCAAGAGAAAAGTTGTTTGTAACAATTGTGTTTATGACAGGCATTTTCAAACGTCATATCTGATATCTTATGACACCTTACTGTGCATATTTGATATTTCCTCTACAAGTTATTATTTTACTACTTCCAATGACCTATGCATGGATAATTTTTAATAGAATATTCCATCTATGTGCGTTTCTCTTTAGAAAAAGCGAAAAATGTATCGAGAAATAAAAATATCTTTTTTACTGTTGAAAATCTGTTATATTC
>JAIGNY010001325.1:630000-680000 GCA_020152595.1 Chiridota heheva
GATCTTGAAGTTTTCGTTTTTTTCTTTTAAAGCCCAGATGAATTTAGAAAGCTCTGTTTCGCTTGAATGCATTCTGTGTTTGAAAGACTTGTTGTGATTGTAAAACCGCTGTTTGAAGTCCCCACCTGTCATGCCAATGTATGTAAAGACAACATCGTTTTTGTGTACTTGAGCTTTGTACACAATGGCTTTAGCCAAGCAATCTGCGTTCAGGGGGCAGTCACTTTTTATGCGGCAGTTGCATTGTTTTTGGGGGGTGGTTGAGCTTGTTTGTGATAGGATTTTCGAGTTGTGGCTCTGGATGATTGATTTGATGTTTTTCATGCAGCTGTAGCTCACTTTGATAGTATTCTTGTTGAAGATTTGGTGGAATTTGTGGCTGTGAGGGAAATGTTTGGTGATTAATTTCAAAAAGTTTTTCCTACATTAGTTTTTACTGTTCTGCTAAAAGGTGGGTTAAACCAAATGATTTTTCTGCTCCGGTTTTTGCGATTTTTGCATTCGGCTTCTGGTGGCGGGGTGTATTCAAATTTGGGTTGATAGCTGCTTGCTATTAAGGCATTTTTGTAGTCTGTGGTGGCATTGTTGAAAACGGTTGCATCGTGTGAGAGTTCTGAAAGGCGTTTATTGGCGGCTGCTGGGATGTTGCGGATTATAGGGGCAGGGTGGTCTGACTGGGTGTTTATTTGTATATATAACAAATTTCTGCACACAGACTGAATGACGAAAAAATGTTGAACAAAATTTAGGCCTATGGGCCCGCTACGGGATTTGTAAATCCGATTCCCATTACTTAAAACGGTTAGCAATTAGAAATTTGTTTATTCCTTTTGTTAAAAATTAACATGTTTAACCACTGACTTTACCATTTATGTCAGTACTCACGTTTTTCTTTATCAATCTTAAAAACAATTTTGATACATATATTTTCTTGATGATCCACATTCGGCAAAACGTTGGGCAGAACGTTTTCTTTGAATTGTCCACAACTGGTCTGGTTTTTTTTATTTGGTTAGTTGTTCCTTCGTTGAAAATAAACAAATAATGCGCACAAGTTAACTTAATTTGTCTAATACCAGTCACGTTGTGTAGCAACAATGCTATCGTGCATAGTCTCCCAGCATTCAATATTGACCCACATTGTGAACAGAGATATGATAAATATCGAGGTTTTGTGAATTATTCCGAAATTTTGAAAGCGAGTAAAACTGACCCCAATCCGATTTTTACAATTATCAATAAACTTAAGTTAAAAGGAGCATAAAGACCAAATGAAGTATGTCAAGTTGTGTAAGTAATCCTCTTACGGACATAAGATGTTGCCTAAAGTGACAGGTAATAATTCAAGTGTTATCAGTGAACAGCAAACTCTCGGACGCTTTGGAGAAATACTTTCATAGGAAGTACTAGGTTAATTGTGAGAATCGGATTGGAAGTGGAATAATGGATTCATATAGTGTGAAGTGAACAGGAATACGACTTTCAAGATAATGAAATCGCTAAACAAATGATGCAGGACATGAGCGACTATTGTCCTTGTAAATTGACATGTTATTCCATATACCATTTGAATCATGGCAATATGTAATAATAAAGTCACGCATAGGATTAGGTTGATAATATTTTATTGCTAACGTGAAAAAAATATTTCATTTTTACCTTCATGGTAAATGGTACTTTCATGTAAAAACTTATATAAGTATAATAGTCAGTATAAGTATAATTTATATATAATATTGGTGTTTTGTCATTTGGTAGATGGTAGATGGATTATTACAGTCATGCATTACAAATTTCGCATGAATTAAAAACTGACCATACTGTGATTAGCTCAAAAATGAAGGTGCCTTTTCTAAATTCAAAAACTGTGTCCATCAACCATTAACAAATACAAATATTTTGAACGCAGATTAAAATAATTTGAACTACTTTTGATGAAATCGTTCATTCGCTTATTTACGACTTTTAAAGGATATTGTTACACCATGATGAATAATGAAAATCTCATTAGGTTGATGTATTGTTCCATTCTCTTTATTCGTTTTCGTCTTAATAAAAACATGTGTTTGCATTCATTTTTTTTCATAAATTCGGTAACTTCCTTTCATTTGAGAAATCAGAGATATCACAAGTTATAAAAGAACTTGAAGGTAGAAATATACATTTTTGAGTAGTAGAATTTCCGAGCCATACAAGGTGTGCAAATATAAATCCAAAGAAAATTAATATATGGCCGAAACCCGAAGGTAAACAGTTTTTACGATGTCAGTTTTGACTGGTCAGGATTTTATGCATATGCTATAGACCTTTTCAAATCTGAATCGGTTATTTCTGGATATCTAGTTTAAATAATATCATATGGCCGAGATTCACTTGTCCATAATGGACCAATCGTTTACTGGAGGAATCTTATTGACCAATAAAATACTGGAAAAATCTTGAACGCGTGCACAATTCACGCATGGTATGGGATCAAAAGTATGACAAAATGTTTTAAGCGCACGTATTATTCGTGCGTTATACATGAAGGAAATACGCGCGAGTATTAATATTTACATTTTGTCCTCAAACCTGCACCTGATTGGTTAGGAAACAGAAAAAGTTCCCCCAGCGTTTGATTGGTCAAAATACTAAAGAAATCACGTTCGGCTAAACACGGTTCGAAAAGGTCTATAACACACAGCATTTGAAAGTATATACAGTAGTTAAGCTAAGAGTTGTATTGCATGATATGGAGAAGAAGTGCCATTACCTGTAAATAATTCTCAACAAGGTCATCAGATTTCATGTATCCTAGGAATGAGCGGAATTCGCAATTTCTTAGACCGAATCTGTATTTGAAGAAACTGAATTTTAAGAAAGTAACGTTAACACGAACCCTCCCGTCCATTCATATCCCTAAAGGATGCAACATTTCCATTTTGGAAAAGAGGGTAGGTTTATATTCTTTAATGAAACTCGAAGGATGCAGGAAACAATGAATATTGGTAAAATATATATACATATAAAAACATAATATTGAAAGTGAGGATGAATAACAGTGTGTTTTTCTTTTAATTTATTTTCGTGCCCTAGTTTTCCTTAGGTTGCGTGAATCAATTATCTGATTATTCGATGGTAGCTCGCAAAGAAATCGAATAAAACACTGCACAGTCATACGCAATAATTGATGAATGAATAGCAGTCGTTGTACTGTTGAATTTAAACCATATGTTATCCATTCATCTCAGCTAAAGATTATGTTTGAAATTTGTTTTAAAATGTTATACTCTTATTACTTAATGTCATCTGAAATGCAAAAGGGATTACAGTTTTAGCTCTTGGGTGCTTTAGTATTATCCATTTAAATGGATTTAAATCAGAATTTCAGTTATTATCTTTCGTTTTTGTGTCAACCATACTAACGATATATGGATGTTACAAAGGGAAAGGAAAGAAGAAATTCAAACTACCAAGAAAACCTTTAGCATCGTTAGTGTTCGAGGTCATTTCTCAGGCACATCCTGTGCCTGCAGACACATATTAGATTGCTATGTACGTGGCTCCTTGTATAATCAGTTTTCACTGTTGAGTGGAATTCTTCATTTTGCCCTAAGCCAAGTCACTGCACTATCGCGTTCAAAACAAAATACAAAAATACAAAATCGAATCTGTAACTGGTGTGCTTTGCCATGCAGAAGATAAAAATAATTTTTATCTTCATATTCAAACAATAAAACGTCACATCATTTGACCGGGATAAACTCAGAAAGTATTTATCTGCAGAATTTACAAGGCAGGAGTATAAAATTCTTAATTATGCAAGGTAAATTGCATACTGTTAGGTCAAAGGTGTCTACATATATTGTCCACGTATTTCTGTTATTAATGATTAATTTACCTATTGATAAGTAATACACAATAAAATGCAAATGTTTTGATAAATGTTGTAAAAACATCATTTTGTACGGTTGTAGAAAGGTCGTAAAAAAATCATTCTATTTTACAATATTAGTTTAAAAGAAAATCTAAAATTATAAATTTATTATTTTACATAATATGCTGCGAAAAATGTTTAGCTAAAGTTTCTGCAGCGGTATATTTTGGTATTGTAAATAACACTATTACAAAATGTTGGGATATGCTTTGTGATTGCTTTTTAGTATGATAACGGTTTCAACTCTGTACTTTGCAGAAAGATAAAGAAATACATGAAGTTGACTCATAGATTTGCTATGAGTGTTTAACTCAGTTTTGGTGGAAAGTCTACTAAGGTATTTGTATAAGATTTGGACATACGTTTTCGTTGATACGCACAAGAAATTTTTATAGAGGCAAAGATATAAAAAGGTGAGTTTAACGGCTGAATATATCCTATTGAATTACACAAAGATTGAAACACTACATTTGGGATTTCTTTAATTACACATATTGTACATGTTAATTAATTTTGTTGTTTTTAACCTTTGTTCAGCAGTAACTCTGATAAAACTAAATAGGCTTTAAAAATACTGTTTTAATGGAAATTAAATCCATGCCTGACAGGTCACGTGTAAAGCATTAGTTCCTCGTTTCGGTTGAAGTTGAAAGAGATTATTCACATTTTGTTGAAATCAAACTTGATCGTTTATCTTCTGCGTGTTTTCACGAAGAAGTGACGTCACTCACTAAATGTTTATATTAATGGTAGTAAATTTGAAAATAATTTATCTATCATTTCTATTTGCTTATTCAAGTAGCTGTGAAATTGTTTTGAAATTAATTGACACATTCTGCACGAATCTATTATTCGATTTACACTTTCGAATAAGATGGACATGAACAACCGTAAGGGAAATTCTTTACAAACTAACCATGTGGTATGGTATTGGGGTAAAGTGAGATTATACGAGGTTATACGTCTTTTGTAGCGTAAACCACTATGTTGCCAGCCATAATTGATAAACTCAATGTACTACGCACATGACAACAGAGTCGCATACATTATTGAAAGTATGAATATGTACTTTACAGAAGGATAAAGACATTCCGTTAACATTGATTTGCCATTTTTGTTAGCTCACTTTTGGTGCGAAGTCTACTAAGATAACATTTGTATCAGCGTAGATACATACGTGTTCGTTGAGTCTCACAAAAATTAATTAAAGGTATCAAAAAGTGAGTTCATTGGCTGATAAGGAACTGATATGTTCCTTTATAAAGGCATGTTTAAAAATAATAATGGAACGTGTCTTCAGTTATGTCCTTAACGCTTTCCTTGCTTTTGGAAAAATGTGCACCATCACTGCTTAAAAGATGCTCTATGCAAAGAGTTTGGAATTGTAGACATTCTACGCAACGTTCTTAATATTTAAATCATTTCAAGCTCCATCTCAAATTAAGCCAAACAAATTAAAGAATTAAATTGAAGAATCACATAGGCATTCCTTACTGTTAGGATTCTAGAACAAACAATTATATTAGATTGATACAGCAAATAAAGGATAAGGACTGACTTTGTTGATAAAAGTATACAAATGTCGAGATCAAACGACTTCCCGTCCTGTCAAATTCCCTGAAAAGCAAGTCAAAGGTGACTATGTGTGCCATCCATGGCATGTGCTTAAAAGTGTTAAACATAAAACATAGATGAGTTATTAGCATCTAGCCATTATATTACCATTTCCATGAAATCCGGCTGTCAAGGCTGCAAGGCAGCGCATGAATTTGCAATTTACATTGGGGTACATAAGACACATATATTTTACATTAATATTAGAGCAACTTTTTACTGTGAACTTAGCACCGCAACATTTTCTGTTTATCATTTGGAAGATTTTATACATTGTTTACCCGCCTACTGTCACGCTGACTCATTGGTAGGTCATGTCATCATAGTTACAATATTGCGATAATTTGTGCTATGCACGCAAGACCATTCTTTTGCTGACTTACGACATCTGACTTAACTGTGATTGCAATGTTGCTTTTGACAGAAGTTTTGAAGAATATTAACATAAAGAAAATTACACGACATATCAACAGGATCAATTTCTTAACGTTAGTGAAAAGCAAAATTGGTCTGAGGTATTGAGAAACGAAGGATCGGGTTTCACTGAAAGATGGGTAAAATGGAGACAACTGATTTTTTTTTAAAGTTTATAAGATATATTACGTATAAATATCAGGTCCTTTAAAAGAAATTCCATTGAAAAAATGTGTTTTATTTATATAAACTTTCGTATTTTGCATTACTATATAACAACATTATGATGAATTTGTAAACCGAGAATCCTATTAACTAGCATTATATGTAACTAGCATGCATGCAACACTAATAGTTTATATGTAACCACGGTACTTCATACTGATCCATGCAAATTTTGTTCTGACGTTTTAGAATATTACTTCTCAAACATTCTAGGAAAGATCTTTAAGCATTTCGTTTATTATGCAATACAAATAAGACTTCTTAATAACTATTGTGCCGTGCAAAATTGTTTTCTAAAATCTGTAATAAATGGGTACTGAACAAGGAGTAGGTGATATTTAGCCACGAGAACAATATAGTTTTATCACTTACAAAGATACTTTCCTGTAGAAGTATTTCAAATTTTAAATACATAGCTACAACTTCATCGGGGTGAAATGTTAGTACACCAAAGAATCATGGAAACCGTTTGGTTCCTAATCGACCCATATTTAAAAAAACTTATATTTTTACTGATATACGTGGATCTTGGACATAAAAATACGTTTTATGCATATTTTGATTTTCATTTCTCATCTATTTTAATTTCAAAGATGGTGCATCTGTAAAAGCTTTAGCGGCTCAGGTATTGTGACAAACGTACCTTTGTTTGTTCAATTTCAACACCTATGAATAATGGAATTATTCCATGCGTCCAATATGTACTTAGCGACGATAAGCAGATCATTGTTATGTTACAGTTTTATACAAAGCTGTACAATGGTAGATGAAAGATTGAAAAGGCTTCTTAGTACTAAAAAAGAAAGAAGAAGAAACTTATACGTAAACAGTTGAACGTTGAACGCTTTATCACCTACGCAGAACGTGTGGGGCAATGGTGATCACACGCTATGCCATGAAAAATGTACTTCTTGTAATGGTAAGAGAGAAAAAACACATTTATCAAGTCATTATTAAAAAAGAATCCGTGTGGAAACTAGTGTATGCTCGCATAATCTTGCGAAGTATAAATTACTGTTTTAAAAAAAGAATCCGTTGTACTTTTATGACATCTGCAGATTCTAAAGTTATCAAGTGAAGCATTCTAAGTTATGCAAATAAATAGTATTCAACGATATGGGATGTTTTCCTAAATCTGTTGGTCGAACAAAACCATGAAAACAAATCCAAGGCAATTTCGTGGGTGTTTATCTTCTTTTTATCTTCGTTGTTCCCTACTTCTCTGCCTCTCAAGTCAGGGCTATCCGTTACTTTCCAACAAATCAACATCTCTTCGTACTTTGTAACTTGCATTTTAATGAATATTTGATAAGGCTATAAGGCTATAGTTTTTTACATCAAACAAACTTCTAACAGTTTTAAAATGCGACCAGTTCCTAAGTAAAATAAAGTGATTGCTATCTGCCTTTGGCATGGAATTCCTTTCTGTTCAATACTTGCATCAAACGTACGTGCGCGTTATATAATTCAGGTAGCACTTGATTTTCAATGTCTTGTAATTAGAAAGCTTTTTCTGTAGATATTTCGGGCTGATAAAACCAGCCCATACAAGGAAGAAATAACCAGATGCTATAAGGGTATAATTCAAAGAATACAAAAAGACGCGATCTTTCTTCTATAGAGAAAGTGAAAATATTGCCCTTGGATATTAGAGGATATGGTGTTGCTAGTAGAGATATACGATGCGTCTAAATAGAACAAGACAAACGGAACAAAAATAACTTACTTTCCAAGTAGCATAGAGAATCGTTGGTCAAAACTAAAGGAAACAGGTAAAAGAAAAGTAAACCAATTTCCTCACTGAATTTTTTTTCACTAAAATTCACAACACACTAATTTAAAGTTATGAAAATGTTAATTGACTTTTGGACATTTAATAACATACATTTTCCAGCATCCAAATATTTGATTTGATAAAAATCATTGATATCGGTCAAAATGGCGCTACGGCATACCACGCACTTGTTGCACTTTAAATGCAGTGAGAAAACTCCCGACAGGATTGGGGAAGGGTATTCTTCAAAAGTAACTCGATCAAAATCATACGCACCCCCTCCACACACTCACACTCATTTTTCGGACGTAATGATAATATAACAGAATATGGTAGTACCACTTTTCGACTGCTGGCTACTCAACGAATTACATGTGGAATTATTGCGTCCTGACTTGTTTTCATATGTGTCAATTCATCCAAGCAAAAACAAATTATTTACCTTTGAAAGAATGATGTTAGTTCTTATGTTTAGACTTTATGTAAGGGTGAAGATACCGTCGTATTTTCAGTTGGTGCAAATGATATTTCAAAGAGAAATGTTGATTCTGTTAGGCGTAGTTTCATGGCTTTGTTATTCAAGTTAAAGGACACAGGTTGTAGGCTTCTAGCTGTTGGTATGTTGCCGCGTAGGACACATGTTGTAGGGTTCTACTTGTTGGTCTGTTGCCGCGTAGGGGTAGTTCCTTCATGATAAATAAAATGTTGTTAATCAGTAGTGGCTAGAGGGTATTTGTTGTCTGTTTTGAGTTCGGTTTTGTCAATTTCTGGCATAAGTTTGAATCTCGGGTTGATTGCTTCTTGGGAGATGGTTTGAATTTACTATAAAATGTGCTCGTGTTCTTGCTAGGGGTGTCAATAGGGCAATTAAGGATCCGAGTCATTTAAACTAGTCACGGGAGTTGATAGTTTAAACCTACCTGTCAGGCATGTTTATGGGAATAGGGATTGTGCTAGTGGTAGATTTAAGGTTATGTTTTCAAATGTTCGTAACATTTTTAATAAAAGTGATGAGCTTCTGGTTGAAGTTTCAATTAGTAGACCTGATAAAATTGGTAATATTGAGAGTTGGATTTATAGTGAAATTAGTGATTCACAGGTTTATATTCCAGGTCACTCAGTTTTCAGGCAAGACAGATTAGATACTCTCAATGGTGGAGGAGGTGGCGTTTTATTGTTTGTAAAAGACAGTTTTAATTGTATAGATAGGACTGCTCAGTTTTCTTTTGGTTTTTCAAATTGCCTATGCTGTGAGCTTATTGTTGATGGCGATGTTGGTAGTTCAGTGGTTGTTGGTGTTGTGTATAGATCACCAAAATGAGGCTTTGAATGACTACTTTGTGTCTCTTTTTACTAAGGAGTCCCCTGCTGACGATATTGTGGATTATCTTAGTGTACACTTTCCAGTATCCATTAGTATTTCCAGGGTCTAGATGGTGTACATCCTGCTGTCTTACATAAGTGTTCTGATATTCTTTCTGTTCCCCTGAGTATTATCTTTTCAAAGTGCTTTGATGTTAATTGTTTCTAGTGATTGGAGAATTGCTAATGTCACTCCTATTATCAAAAAGGGTGACCACACTTTGTCTTATAACTATAGGCCAGGGAGTCTAACCAGTGTTGTGTGCAAGGTAATGGAGTCCATTGTTAAGGATCTTGTACTAGATCATTTACTGGTCAATGGTTTGTTGAATCCCAGCATGGGTTCTTACCTAATAGGTCTTGTGTTTCTAATTTTTTGGAGTTTCTTGATGATGTTACTAAACAAGTTGTTTCTGGTCATAATGTGGATGTTATCTAGTAAGATTTCCAAAAAGCATTTGATAAGGTTTCATTGGGCAGGCTTATGATGCAAACAAGGGCACTTGGTGTGGAGGGAAAGTGTGCCAGTTGGATATATTCTTGGTTAGTTGACAGGTCACTAAGAGTTGTTGTCAATAACGAAGTATCTCCATGGAAGAAGGTTACAAGTGGTGTTCCTCGGGGTTATGTATTTGGTCGCTTCTTTTCTTAATCTTCAATAATGATATTGATGTTTCCCTTAGCTCCAGGATTTGTAAATTTGCTGATGACACTAAGCTGTACAGGATTGTTGATGATGCTAGGGATTCTTTACTTTTGCAAACTGATCTGGATAGATTAGTTTCTTGGTCCCAAACATGGCAGACAATATTCAGTGTTGACAAATGCAAAGTTATTCTTTTTGGTCAGAGAAATTGGCTTTTGATCACTGCATGAATGGTTCAAATCTTGGTGGTGTTGATAAAGAAAGGGATGTAGGTGTTGTCATTACTAGCAATCTGAAGCCTTCTATATAATGTGCTTTAGCAGCTGCAAGGGCAAATAGGATGCTTGGTTTAATTAGAAGAAATGTTTGTTTTCTTGGTAGAGAGGATGTTCTTAATTTGTATAAGCAGTTAGTCAGGCCTTACCTTGAGTATGCTATTCAGGCTTAGGGTCCCTTTATGAGAGGGATAAGTTCATTTTGGAGCAGGTTCCGCAAATAGCCACTAGACTTATTCCCGAAGTAAGGAATCTCTGTTATGAATCTAGGTTGCGAATTCTTGGTTTGACCACGCTTGAGTTGAGAAGAGTACGCGGCGAAATGATTCAGGTTTTTAGGTTCCTATCTGGTAGTGATGCTTTGACTTCCTGTTGTTTCTTGCATGTTTCAGCTAATCCTCATGTGACACGTGGTAATAGTTTGAAGTTGACCAAAGAGTTCTTACGGATAAATATTTGGCGTTTTAATTTTTCGCAAAGAGTTGTTAATGAGTGGAATGGTTTGCCTGAGTGGGTAGTTAGCTCCAATTCTGTTCACAATTTCAAAGTCAGCATTGATAAATTCTTTACTAACTCTGCGCGTCGGTGATTATTTTTTGGGGGTGGTGGTGTAAGTTTGAGGTTTCTATGGGGTGACTAACCCTGCTTATCCCGTAATCTTGTTATGTCATGTTATGTCGTATACTCTTGCACTTTTTTCAACTAACTTTTACACACAAAAAATATTTTCGTTATTTTTCGATATTTTTTGGCGTCTTTTAGATGTGACAGGTACTGTCTCTGCACTTGCTCTCGAGTGTCATATGTTTGTTATAAGTGCTGTAAGTGGGAGGAGTGTTTACTTTCGGGGCAACACCAGTACTGAAACATGATTAGTTAAAGAATTAGTTCAGTGGTGAAGCAAGTTTATCTTATATAAAAGAGGATTTCAAAATAAACAAAAAGAAACGATTAGTTGTGACTTGTTGGACTTGTTGACCCTGAGCTAATTCTTTTAATGTCACTGTCATATTCCGTCGGCTAGACTTCTGCTAAATATAGGTATTTTTTTAGAGAGACTTATGAACGGTGGACTTTCCGTAACAGCAACACCATGTTAGGTATTTAAAGAAACGTATTGTAATTTATTTTGAATGGCCCGGAAGGCCATCTGTTTTGGGACTTCTGTGCTTACTATGCGATATAATCAAAATTGAATAAGGATTTGTTGACTAACTTTTAAATACAGTGCACATTGCACCTTAACATTTCTTATAAATCAACTTGCAAGCTACACTGTCTTAAAGCGTATAAGTAGATAGGTGATGTACGTTCATACACTCTTGATCGAAGCTTTATGCGCCACCATAGGGCGTCAGGTAGTGCTTCAGAGGGAGTAAATCTTCCTGGTTCTCCCAGGCTGTTAAAAAAGTGTAAGTAAACCCGTTAAAAATGTACGAATGTTGCAAAGCTTCTTGAATTTTGCGACTTACAATAGGTAAAATTCAAGTTTCTATCCCACTGCCGTTCGTATTGCGCAGCAATATTGGAAAGCTATAAACTACCTTGTTGTCAACGACACTTGAAATGTTATTTTGACGGAAGAATTCCGGGATACCATCTTTTTAATAAATCGTTTTGGTAAGCGCAAGGTTAAATGAGATTTAGACCCATAAGTAAGGGCGTCTAATTGGTTAATTTTTCAAATATTTGTTGGTCTGTTTTGCCTGCTTAAGCTTAAGTGATAAAATGGAAACTATGTTTATGAAAATAGCAACATCATAATGATTTAATTCAATTAAATGTAAAAGTTACATTAATAAACTAAAATGTCTTCGATCACGGATTTGTTGTCTAAAGAACAAACAAATCCCAACTCAAACGCACTTTCTGTCCTCGCACTTTACTTTAAGCACTTAAGTTTCAACATCAGATTACGCGGATCCCCACAAGTAGTTCGTCACACTGATTAAAATTCGCGCCTCTCCTCAGATGTTGATCTTAACAGCAAATGCTCGTTCCTTTAAGTCTACTTGAAGGGCTTTTCACTGAAATACTAGTTGCTCTTAGATCGCAAGTAAACTTATGTATTTATTAAAATTTCAGGTTTTATAAATTTCCCCCATGTACCTTACAACGACTTCTCATTTTCAATTTCTTTTATTACCATTTGTCTATTTGAGCAATAAAAATTTTATCCCTGAATGCATTTGATACGGACAACACCTAAATGTCCTTGAGATTTTGTCATTTGATGGTTGCCTTTACGTCTTGAATGAAATGAATATCATTCTAAAAAGTATGAAAGTATATTCATTCAATTTTTGAATTTTAGGCATCGAGTTAAAAGAAATAACATTTGTTACACTTTTTGAAAATCGATGTTACCGTATTTTGAAATCTTTAACCCGTTGACCACTCCGCCTATACCAAAAGGATGATGACAGTTAATTCCGAGGTATAAGTTGTACAAGTTGTATCTTTTATATGAAAAAATAAATATGTTAGCTAAGTGGCAATAGAAATATATATTTACGTTATTCTCAATGGGAATTTCAGTTAGATTCATGCATTTACATCTCCGTTTTTCCATTTATTCGGGTTTCAAAAGATCTTAGTACAAATCTACCATTCTTGTATAGATGTCTACAAGAATTGGATTAACAATTGAAAATGGACAAGACGTTTTCTAACCACATCGTTATGTTTTCTAACCACATCGTTATGTTTTCTAACCACATCGTTATGTTTTCTAACCACATCGTTATGTTTTCTAACCACATCGTTATGTTTTCTAACCACATCGTTATGTTTTCTAACCACATCGTTATGTTTTTAACCACATCGTTATCTTTTCTAACCACATCGTTATCTTTTTATCGTTATCTTTTCTAACCACATCGTTATGTTTTCTAACCACATCGTTATGTTTTCTAACCACATCGTTATGTTTTCTAACCACATCGTTATGTTTTCTAACCACATCGTTATGTTTTCTAACCACATCGTTATGTTTTCTAACCACATCGTTATCTTTTCTAACCACATCGTTATCTTTTCTAACCACATCGTTATCTTTTCTAACCACATCGTTATGTTTTCTAACCACATCGTTATGTTTTCTAACCACATCGTTATGTTTTCTAACCACATCGTTATGTTTTCTAACCACATCGTTATGTTTTCTAACCACATCGTTATGTTTTCTAACCATATCGTTATGTTTTCTAACCACATCGTTATAATTCCGTTAACCATTTTGATCGTTTAAGGAATACACTATTAATTCATGTTGTGTATTATTCACACGGCTTAAATCACAATTGTGATTCCTATTCGTGAGAGATTCGGGTGAGGCTTTCAAACGTATTTAAACTTATGTCAGTCGCAGTTTGTAAATAGGGAACTGCACGAGTTTGCATTCATGCATGTAACAAAATGTCTTTAATATTTTACATTATATTTATGCCAGATCCACATCTGACGCAGAAAAAATTCCTTAACATTCAAAAACATTCCTTCTGATTTTAAAAATTAAGGTTGTTTAATCCACAGAATGTCATATTTCTGTACTTGAGGTCGAGTTCATTTCAGGGGCATGTCTATTAATATCAACTCACATATTCCTAAAAATTAAGAACATTTTGTTACATGGAAACTGCCTTTTTGTGATTTCTCATGATCCTTTGCTATCCTAACCTTAAAGCCCTATGAAATATTACATTATTCAAATTTGAAATTTTTGCTCGAAACTTTTAAAACTCATGAATATACCCTCATCATTACTGTCATAGCTGAATATTTTCCACTCCCATTTGATGTTTACCACGCTGTTTTCGAAATATTAGAAATAATAGACAATAAAATCAAGCTTTTAAGAGCAAAACAGTTATTTGGAATAATCAAATGTTTTTAACGATAATATTTTTATGTTTTACATTGAATATTTAAAGTATAGAAAATAGAAAGCATGACATTTTATCGCAATTTCTGACAAATTCGGCTGGATGACTTGACATCACATCATTACATTTTTAACAAATTGTAATGGTTTTTAAATTATATTTCACTTGCATTTAATTACGTAACATAGTAAGATAGTACAATTGCACACCTATAACATCTGCAAGAAACTTGACTACTTAGTGCTTTGTTTGGACAAACCAATTTTTAGTAAAATGTATTAAATTATGTATCAGTAATTATAATCAAACTTGTCTGTGTTTTGAACCAATACTATTACTGTCACCAAAATAAATCGAAATGCGTAAACTATGTCAAAAGATTGTAATCAGCTGCTTTTGATACAGTCGACCATGGGGTATTGGTAAATGTTCTTTAAAACATTTTTGGACTTGTAGGCACAGCTCTTAATGTACATGGACAAGAAAATATCTATGTAACCGACGAACAAAGATAAAAGGATAAACAAATTATTGTCACAAAAAGGCAGTTGCCATACTCTGTGCCTCAAGGGTTTGTGCTGGACCAGTTTTCTACAACATATATGCCAGCACACTTAAGGTTGAGATAATCAACTACCAAACAAACATCTTGGGTTATGCCGATGACCATTCCCTGTATGACAGTTTTCAAGCAGACTCAAGGCCAAAAGAACATGCCTGCATATCAAAACTTGAGGAATGTCTTTGCGAAATCACAGAATGGATGACAAAAATCCTCTAAAAATGAACAATGAGAAAACAGAATGCATCACGTTTGGAAATAAAATCTAGCGGAAAAACTGCATGACTACAAGCATTACTGTTGGTACGTCAGAAATAAAGCTACAAGATGGAATTGAATATCTTGGTGTGCCACTGGATGAGACCTTGAGCATAAAATCTTTTGTTGCAAAAAAATGTAAAATAGCCTCCTTTTATCTTCACAACATCAGGAAGATACGTAAGCACTTATCTAAAAAAGCTGCCGAACAAATTGTAATCTCATTGGTCACATCCCAAGTGAACTATGCAAATGCAATCCTCAATAAAGTTCCTGCCAGCTCAATATACCCATTACAGAGAATCCAGAATCAGGCCGCAAAACTGCGGAAGCGACAAGATAGTGCCACGGAAGCATTTAAGGAGCTTCATTGGCTTCCAATAAAATGGCGTATAATTTTCAAAGTTCTCTGCTTAGGTTTAAAATTTGTCAATGGCCATGCACCTACATACCTCCAAGAAATGTTCGTCAATACAAACCCTAGTCAATATACCCTACGATCAAATCGTCAAAAGAATTTCAAGATACCATCCACGAACTGTGTAACACTGGGTGATCGCTCGTTTGCAGTTGATGCACCAAAACAATGGAAAACCATTCCCTGTGAAGTGCGAGCATGTACAAAGTTTAACTCATTAAAACGAAAATTAAAAACTCATTTATTTTTTCATGCTTTTTGTGAAAGGCGCCATTGAATGTATGTTTACGTACAAATATGTGCACCATATAAATTCCTTAATGATATTAATAATAATGATAATAATAATAATAATAATAATAATAATAATAATAATAATAATAATAATAATAATAATAATAATAATAATAATAATAATAATAATAATAATAATAATAATAATAATAATAATAATAATAATAATAATAATAATAATAATAATAATAATAATAATAATAATAATAATAATAATAATAATAATAATAATAATAATAATAATAATGATAATAATAATAATAATGATATTAATGATAATAATGATAATGATAATAATAATAATAATAATAAGAACAATAATAATAATAATAATAATAATAATAATAATAATAATAATAATAATAATAATAATAATAATAATAATAATAATAATAATAATAATAATAATAATAATAATAATAATAATAATAATAATAATAATAATAATAATAATAATAATAATAATAATAATAATAATAATAATAATAATAATAATAATAATAATAATAATAATAATAATAATAATAATAATAATAATAATAATAATAATAATAATAATAATAATAATAATAATAATAATAATAATGATAATAATAATGATAATAATAATAATAATATTCATAATAATAATATTAATAATGATAACAATAATAATAATAATAATAATAATAATAATAATAATAATAATAATAATAATAATAATAATAATAATAATAATAATAATAATAATAATAATAATAATAATAATAATAATAATAATAATAATAATAATAATAATAATATTGATAATAATAATAATAATAATAATAATAAAAATAATAATACAAATAATAATAACAACAATAATAGTAATAATAATAAGAATAGCAATAATAATAATAATAGTAATAATAATAATAATAATAATAATAATAATAATAATAATAATAATAATAATAATAATAATAATACTACTACTACTACTACTACTACTACTACTAATAATAATAATAATAATAATAATAATAATAATAATAATAACAACAATAATAATAATAATAATAATAATAATAATAATAATAATAATAATAATAATAATAATAATAATAATAATAATAATAATAATAATAATAATAATAATAATAATAATAATAATAATAATAATAATAATAATAATAATAATAATAATAATAATAATAATAATAATAATAATAATAATAATAATAATAATAATAATAATAATAATAATAATAATAATAATAATAATAATAATAATAATAATAATAATAATAATAATAATAATAATAATACTAATAATAATAATAATAATAATAATAATAATAATAATAATAATAATAATAATAATAATAATAATAATAATAATAATAATAATAATAATAATAATAATAATAATAACAATAATAGTAATAATGATAATATTAATAATAATAATAATGATAATAATAATAATAATGATAATAATAATAATAATAATAATAATAATAATAATAATAATAATAATAATAATAATATTAATGATAATAATAATAATAATCTTTACACCAGTGTGCTGGCATATGTTTCAAAGTCAACTATATATTGATTAATTCATGAGATTTTTATTCATGATATGATAAATTATGCAGGTGTATACGATTTATTGAAAACCTCCAGGGCCAAATCATTAAATTGCTTGGATTTTTCACACGGTTAAATGAAGATCCGGGTCAATTCTTCTAGCATTCCTCTGAAAATAGCTGTACATAGATATTGGAAATAACATTTAAACTTTCCGCTACGCTGGTAAATGTCCCAACAGTTTTCTCCAAGATGATCTGAGAAATTTCATTGAGTGAAAATATCGTAAATATCAATGGAAAATAGATTTATGCAGGAAAGGTATGATATTTTTCGAAGAAAAACAACAACAGACATTTGATTGTTTGAGGACAATACAATAAAAGACATTAACTTCTTTTTGACGGTTTTATCTTAAGTAGATAGGAAATATGTGTTTTATTCTTTATTTCTATCAAATTTGCTTTTGTGTTTGCAAGCCATTTTTTCAAGAGTGTCTGAGTGCTTTATTCTTGACCACTGGATTGTTCTGTGCATTTTAGATTAAAAGGGAAATGATGTCAGTTAGGGTTGGGGATGGGGCGGTGGGGGGAGAGAAGTGGCTGAGATGGAGACTGAAATGATGGCACTTAGGTGAAAAGTGTTTCAATTTTTTAATCAGATTCCAGCTTGTAAAGAAAAAAAGTAGTTTCGAAATGCTCATATTGCTTTTCTAATCTTATTATGAAAAATACGGTACAAGAATAGAGGGTAGCCAGGACATTGATGGAAAAGTAGCAGTTCAATAAAATTTGATCAAAAATAAAAGAAATATGACACGATTTTGTAAATAACAAAAACTGTTAGATTCTATATTTAAATTCTTTTATTTGAACAAAGTAAAGCGAATTTATACGTTTCCCGTGTTGAAGATGTAGCGACAACAAATTGACAATGTGAACATAGTCGGATAAAGTCCATACATAAATTGAAAAGCAATTCTTCTTAAGTCAAAAATGTTGTCAAACGTTTTACCACAGATTATAGAAAGTCTCATTAAGTACAGTGATATTTACTCGACTTTTATGGCAAAACGTTGGGTGGCGCTGGTTCTGTGAAATAATTTAGCTATATATTAACTTCCAGGTACCAAAATCTCATCTTGCCTCCCCCTTATTAACAAACCCAAATTTTATAACAATTCAAAACACTATCCACATACTTCAAAAAGCCCCTCAAATGTTCAGCAAAAAACGCTTGTGTTTGCCACATTTTTTTTTGGCAATCTTGGACAAAACTCGCTGGAACACTCCCGTTCCTCCGTTCAATTTTGGTGAAATGAGTGGAAAACATAATAATTGCTTTCCATGTCTCTATGTTTCATAGTGAAATATTTCGGCAACATTAAAACGGGGAGGGTGGAAGAAAGGGGAGGGGGTAAAGATAGCTGTACAAAATATTTGAAATAACATGCAAACTTTCCAGTACGTGTAAGTGCTTAATGGTAAGAGTCCCAACAGTTTTTCGAAGAGTGTAGCTCAAGACCAGTTGTAGGCCTAAACTTTTAACTTTATTTTGGTACTTTATAGGAAATAGATCGCATGATAGTATAGCTCAGACCTAAAGGAGAGAATTGTGAATCAGTGCAAGTACCGGATGAGACTGAGAGGCATTTCCAAAATGTATTCGGAAGTTACCTTAAATCTGCGGTGTTGTGAAGGCAAAGTGTTTGTTGTGATACATATTCCTAGGCCTATGTCCTTTAGTAGTCCTTTAAGTCACCAGTTAATATGCACCAAATTGCCCATTGGTCCATTTAGCTGTCACCCTTCTCCTGCTTGTCTGTACAGCTGTGTAGTACCACCGGTAAGTTTGCCTCCAGTATTCCATCCATTCATGCATTTATTCTTGTATCTATCTTTGGATCCGACTCAGCGAGTTACCAATACCCTCCATCTTGATCTAAACCATTTGTGTGAACATCTATCCTTGTGACCATCTCTCGTATAACCATCTATCTATCCATACATCCCTCCTTTAGTCTTCGTTACGTTGATCCATCCTTCAATCCTTTGTCGGGCTCATAATCTACCCAATCCATCTACATATATCGAATTAATTTGTCCATATTCACTCAAAATGAGAAAAAAAGTTTCAGTGGACAAATGATAGAAATTAGGATTGCTTGCACTTTTCTATTTTCAATTTAACTTCTAAGAATTGTTGCATTTTAAAGGAGAAATAACAATTGCTTTTCCATATCTCACGGGGAGAATATTCCTGATTCCCAAATTTCCCCTGCACATTGTAATGTAACTACCTAACTGCTAACATCAGTTCAATTTACCCCAGTGAATTGCCAATCTGCATTCAAATTCGAAAAGGCGTTGATTAAATATACGCTTTGTAACTGCCCGAGGCATTGAAGTGAGTATCCCAAAACATATTAAAGGTTGCATGTATATACACGTTTTATTTCAGTTAATATTAGATACATGTGTAACCTTTACGTGTTTCTATATATATATATACATATATATATATATATATATATATATATATATATATATATATATATATATATATATATATATATATATATATATATATATATATATATATATATATATATATATATATATATATATATATATATATATATATATATAACATACAATATTATATATATATATATATATATATATATATATATATATATATATATATATATATATATATATATATAACATGTACAATTCTATGTATTAGTATATTGGTGTTATGAAGAACTTGCTGCTTTTTATTCACCTTATCCGAAAAAGTTCATGGTTTACAATAGTTATCATTATTATATCAGCAATAGGTAAAAGGTAATCTCTATCAGTAATAGAGGTCACTTAAATCAAATAAAAGCAGGACAATTCACTAACAATGGAAAAAATGATGTTTTAATCCAGTAATCTGTTTTTTCTTCACTGCACTTTGGTGCTGTATACCAATATGCAGAATTAGGTTTTTTAAAAGTTCACTGTTCAGTCATTGAATTTACTTCTTCTAATGGTTGTATTATTCTAAAATTGTTATTTGAAGAAAGCGCCCTTGAAGCCGACGGGATAAAAATGCCACTGTCATTTTTATCCCGTTTCAAGAACATTCTTTCAACGAGATGACCATGTATTACGCAATCATTTGACCACAAATTATATAATACTACGAAGTGGAGTAACGTGGAAATAAAATCGAAAACTCGAAACTTTTCAGTGACTGAATATCAATGTCACGTAATCGTTCATGCAATTTCTAGAAAGCCACAGGAACAGAAAACCAGGATGGAATAGTGTTCAAGGGGCGTATTCTGTAATGTTAGACCCAAATTCGAGCTGGTATGTATTGGTTTTGGAGATTTGAAGTCCTAGGTTTTCTTCTTAATTTAATGAAACATGATACGGTTTTACAAATATAGTGGATTAAGGGATGGAAGATATATATTATGTTCTGCCTTGACACATGCTTTATTTAGTATAAAGAAGAAAACCATCGAAATTTTGTTATCCGCCGGTAAGGACGTTGACGATTAAAATCACGTTCCAAGGATTTATATATTTTTTTTTTATAGATTTTATTATCATACCATTTTGTCAGTTTCCTTGATTAGGAAAACATGATGGTAGTTCCGGATATAATTATTATTATTTTCATTCTCAACAATTATTATCGAGTTGATCTTAAAATCCCGAAATCATGCATGTTCCTTTAATTCAACAAATGAAGACCACCGAACTGCCGATATGTGCAGGTTTATTTAGTTTTCATATCTTTATAAATAAAATAATTGCCAATTTAAGATACGTGATTTGGTGTCAAAAGATACGCTATAAAATTATTCTTATTTATGTCATATCTTATTTATAGCGTGGTCTTTAGATCTTGTAGGATAATTTAAATCCAATTTTACCATACAGTTCGTACTTTGATTCATGTACATTAGCCTCGTTAATCAAATTTTCTGGAATAAATATGCACCCCACGTCTAATATATTTTGTTTATTCACATTATATATAGCTAGCGAGAAGAAAGGCTGAGAAGGAAAGAAGAGTGTCCGATCAGATCAAAGAAAGAGCGTAGATAAAAAGAAGCAGAAGATGTAACATCACGTGGAGACATGAGTGGTCTATACAAAATTACAAAGAAAAATGTAATAAAGGAAAAACGAAGAATGCTGGAGTAAGGAATGGAAATGAAAAACTTACTACTGGAGAACATGGGATGAGAGAAAGATGGAAAGCACACTTTGAATCAACTTTAGACCAACCTATCACAAAGGCGACCAACCAAGGCTTAAAGACAAACTAAGATGACGTTAATGTCGAGATGGATGAGATTCAAGCCGAAGAAATAAAGAATGCTGTGTCAAAGATGAAAAATGGAAAAGCAGCAGGAGTGGATGGAATAAGCATTGAAATGTGGAAAGGTAGTATGGATTTAACAGAGGAGACCTTAACTACATTATTCAACCAAATTTTAGATACAGAAGAAGTACCAGATGCATGGAAAGAAAATAATTGTAAATATTATACCAAAGAAAGGTGACCTGACAATTTGTAACAATTACAGAGGTATATACATATATATATATATATATCCTTAATACCAACAGCTAGTAAGATTTTTGGAAGGATATTGATTGACAGGCTACGTAGCGCAATAGATACCAAACTTCGTTATGAGCAAGCAAAATATTTTTTGGCTTTAGGAGTGGCAGAGGAACTACTGAACAAATATTTACTCTTAGAAATATAACAGAACAATGCTTGGAATGGAAAGCCACAATATACCTCAACTTCATTGACTTTCAGAAGGCGTTTGACAGTCTAGACAGACGCATGAAGTGGAAGATTACGGCTCATTAAGGGATACCCATGAAATACACAAATATTATACAGAACTGGTATGATGACAGCAAATGTGCAGTGTTAAGCAATGGAAAACTATCTGACTGGTTTTCTGTGAAAACTGGGGTAAAACAAGTATGTGTAATGTCTGGTTTCCTCTTTATACTTACTATTGACTGGGTGATTAGAACCAGTACACAAGACAGAAGAAATGGAATCCGGTGGAACTTATTTACAGCGCTAGACGATCTTGACTACGCGGATGACATTGCACTTATTTCTAGCACCAAAGAACAACTTCAAGACAAAACAGGAAACTACATGAAAGATGTAAAACGGTTGGTCTGAAGATTAATGAAAAAGGACAAAAATCATGTGCATTAACAGCAAAACTGATGGAACAATAATTAAAGTTGCAAATGCAGATCTTGAAGATCTTGATAGCTTTGTCTATCTCGGTGCAACACTGTCCAAAGAAGAAGGAAGCACTGATGATTTCATAAAATGCAGAATTGGGCTGGCACAGGCAACTTTCAGACAACTTGACATGATTTGGAAATCAAACATATACCGGATAAAAACTAAGCTGAAAATTATTTAATCAAATGTAATCTCAGTACTATGGATGGGAAATCTGGATCTTGACAAAAGCTGACGAGAAGAAAATAGATGTGTTCCAAAGGAGATGCCTTAAATGTTGTTACAAATTAGATGGACAGTGAAAGTCACCAATAAAGAACTTTATGAAAGATCAGGCACAGTGGAGATAAGCAAGGAGATATTTAAGAGAAGATGGAAATGGTTGGGTCATGTATTAAGAAAGGACGAAGAAAATTATGCCAGAATATCCATTACCTGGACACCAGAAGGTAGAAGAAAGAGAGAAAGACATAAGACTACATGGAGAAGAGTGGCAGAAAAGGAGAGAAACAGTTTTGGATGGAAAAGCTGGGGAGAAGCTGCAGTAGTAGCAAGAGACAGAAAGAGCTCGTATAATTTCCTTAAAGAAGCCTCAATCTCCATACCCAGTAGAAAGGAGTGGTAAGGAATATAACTAGTAATATGTTGGATACTTGTATTCATCTCTATGTTTTGAAACATAATAACAAGCATTTCTAGCGATGTATACCACGCGAACAGCCTCAAAATGAGATTGTGTTGATAAAGAAAAAACAGAACTACGCCATCATTTCAACGTTATGATTGCAACAGTTTTTTAGTCAAAACTGGTTTCACACAGCTTAATAGGTATCAAAGCGAATTGCTTGTGACGGAAGTGTTGAGTTCTCAGCTATATCAGGGAGTTAAAGGATCATAAGTACATTCATGAGAAGTGTGAATTTGTTTGAATGATATTACTTTAAATTGTATTTTGTTGTCTACGTGGGTAACCGAAATAGATCTCTTGGTTATGTTCGTAGTACTGAAGATTCGAATAACTTTGTTGTAAGCATCACTGTCATTTTCTCTTTCCTGTGAAAATTAATTCTGTTTGTTTTGGAGAATTCATATTCATCTCGATTTATTAGATCAGCCTTTTATGTTGCGTAGATATATCTATACAACGGAATGATTACAACTAAATGAAACTTACTGTCGTCTGTTTTTGCAAATTACTTTGTTTGTTGTCAAAGGACATCTTCGTAGGTAAATTTCTCCGTCTTATTTGAACTTGATAATGCATTTATTAAAATAAACTTGATAATGCATTAGTCAATCAGTTATTAGACGTCAAATTCAAAATCAGTACAATGAAAGATTGCAGCAAGGAATTTTCGGAAAGGAGGGACTTCAAGTTTTCACAATTGCTGTTAACTTGTGAATCATAGACTTCAGTGGTACTTTTGTGTTTATAAATGGACCCGATTTCGAAATATGAGTTTGAAAGTACTTAATCTGGTTAAAAATTGTATATACGAAACTTATCATTGTTAGTGTTTTTAACGTTTTTAGCAGAGGTATTCACGATGGATGAAGAAATAGCGTCAACGAAAAACTATTCATATAACTCCTGGAACACAGCAATGCCTTCTGGAATACCTGAAGAATGCTTAAATGTTTCCACCGAAACATATTTCAATCTGGTCTTAGTAATTGGATTTCTTTGCATATTTTTCGTAGGTTTTCTTTCAAACGCTTTAGTTATATGCGTTAGTTCCAGGCCGTCAAGAAGTCCAACTGCTAATACAATTAATACTTATATTTGGAATTTGGCCTTAGCGGATTTAATTTACATTACAGGATGCCTTTTCTTTACCATCACGAACTACAACCAACAAGGATGGTTATTTGGTGATATAGGATGCCGTTTAATTATCAGTCTGGATATATTTAGTATGCACGTAAGCATTTACATTTTATCAATAATGAGTCTGGAAAGGTATGTTGCCGTCGCATATCCAATGAAATCTTTAAAATACCGCAGTACCACGTGTGCTCGACGGCTCAGTGTGTTTGTGTGGATATCGTCCGTTGTCCTGGTGTCTCCTATCATCATGTGTATGCGGGAAGTCAGAGTAGATATATGTGGTAGCGAAAAACGAACCTGCGGTTGGAACATGTTTGGGAATGATAATGTAACTACCTTTTACCGCTATCAAATTGGGGTGTTTTTCATATCGTATTTGATACCATCGGTTTTCACAGCATTTATATATCTCCTACTGATCTACCATTTTTGCCGCACAATAAGTCCACAAAGAACAGGGAATGGGAAAATGAAGCGATCGAAAAAAAAAGTTGCTCAAGTTATATTTGTAATCGTTTTTGTATTTTGGCTTTGTTACACACCATTTTGGACATTTCAGATACTAAGTTACTTCAAAGAAGATTTTGATCCTGGTAATACTGTTGGCCTTATAACTATTACGTTATGTTATTTGAACAGCTGTCTCAATCCCTTTTTATACACTCTCCTGCCTAAAAAGTATAGCGTTTGGACAAGACTGAAGCATATATTTAAAAATGAATATCAAAATCGCCCACTTGGAAGTGTTCGGTCTCGAAGTAGCTGACTAGCACAGGGAGGCTATCAACTCACCCAAGTAAAGACCTGAAACTGTGAGACGACTCGTCGCTTTTATCAAACAATATATGCTTTTAACATGGACTTCTTGTAAACAACAGCAAAATGAAATTTCGGGTGTATGTAATTCTTCTTCATTGCCCATCTTAATTTTACAATAAGTTGACGAAAAATGTATCCGTTGCTGGCAGGGAATAGATGTGAATGTGTGCACCCTATACTTTTGACATGTGGGTAAAAATGATAGGTTGATGTCATTTGTCAACCGCTCTTAACGGTATGCTTTGATGTACACCGCCAGAAAGAACTTAAAGAAGTTAAAGAACTTAGCAGGTGCTCACGTTTCAAGAAATTGTCAACAAGTCGAGTGGGCTCGTAATCGTCAAACGCATTTTAGTTTGGTATTTGTATTTGGCGTTATCATGACGGACTCCATAATTCCGGAACAAACAACCACTTGAGGGGCTCATTTTTCCTGTTCCGATCACGACATATCATTTCGTAACGCCATTTTCAAGATTCATGCATTTTGAATTACATTATTTTTTTTAAATTGATATAGAATATCATTGTTGAAACATCTATATTTACCAAAGTTTATATTTTACATTCAACAAAGAAAAATGAAAGAAGTCTCCTTCATGAATTCACGATGTAGATGTTCGATATTCTTTGTGAAACACATTGTTGTTGCAGCAAATTGTTTGTAAAAATGTATATCCAATTTTTAAAATGAATATTGGCAGGAAGTAGAACTGGACATGGCCAATGTAGGAAAGAAGTAAACATTCAAAGAAGATGGATCAACGAAATTGCAAATGTGTATATTTTTGTGGGAGCATTCTGAAAGTGTATTATGCTGTATGTGTAGCAAACTAAAAGGAGCAATAGGCCGCAAAAGAGGGCGCATTCTTTCAACAATTTTATCGATCGTCTCATTAGCATTGCTCGAATCTAGCATTTGACGGTGGTTGGTATCATGCAGGCATATTGACCCGTCGAGTAGAATCAAACGTTAATCTTTAACGCGTAAAAACTCGAACTAAAATCAGTTAAAGCAGAAATCCACAAAAAACGACTTTTAGAAACATTGCTCGAATAAAGCTACCGATTGTTTAAGGAATCTACAACAAATACGCTGTTTTTTTCTTTCCTCGAGGGATCCTTTAAACTTTTGAGAGAAAGCCTAAGTAAACACGGACATACTTCAAGATAGACAATAATGTGACCTCTACCCATTGTAAGTGAATATAACACGTTTTAATCCAATCGTGTTTCTAGAATAATGTTTAATTCAAATTAACGGTTTGATGCTGTTTTCACTTAAAACCTCACGTCCTTTGGTACCACTTATGAAATATTGAGGCTGAAATCAAAACCCCGATGGGGACTTTCATGTGGTAGTGTAATTTAAACGGAAATTAAGTTTCACAAAAAAATTCTTCTGTTCATAGTTCTCCAAAAAGAGTATGTAACGCATATACAAACTTCTATTATAATGGTTGTTTTGCTCGCTCTATTGGTTGCAAGGAATACATGTTTTATAATGCAATTTACAAATAGTTTTTGAAGGATGTATTTATATTTAAGCATGATTTAACCAACATAAACCTAGTTGTGCATTTGTAGGATTTTTTCGTGTCTTTCCACTAGTTTTCAATATCTAAACAAGCGCTTAGTTTTTTTTATAACCATTAAGCTAAACAGTAAACGTCATCTGATGGTCATTTATTAATGAGTGTTGAGATGCCCCAACCATAACAGTGTATGTTTAATGAAACTTCTGTTTTTCTTGCACGTCTTAGCAGCTACACATTCAAAACTGATCTAACTTTTCTTGACAAGCTAGTATTAATAGTTACTTTTCGCCTGCTTTTGTTAGTTTATTTGAAAATGTAGTGCATTTTGAAGCTGATTGGTATTGAGTCCAGTGATAGTAATAATCGAATAACCAAATTTCTGGTTATGGTGTAGCTGAGAAAGAATGAATAATTCGTTTCAAATGCACATTCTCACAAGCCACTTGTCGTTTATATATAAGAGAACGAAAAATAGTAAAACTTTTCGCAAAATACGTCAATGTTTATACATATTATCGTCAAATTATCGGTTATTAACGTGTAGGGCACTGGATTAAAGGTGAATAAGTACATACAGAATACCGAAATGATATTTAGGAGTTGAGTTTAACTCCTGTTGATTCCCAAAGGGAATAGAAAATGAACTGAATCTTTGGGAAGTTGATGAATTTCTTCTATAATATAAGTAGATCCAAAAATGGAAAAATGCATTGTTATATAACAAATGATTCTGTCATTGTACTGTACATGCTGAGGATTCTTCAGAAGATGCCTTGCAGGTATTGAACATATCTTTAGATAAGCAGGAATCATTTTGAATTTAACTTTCTTTCTTAATCTACTTCTTTAATTATTTCCAATTTGTTGCCTGTCCATCCTCAAGGACATAAGATTAAGATTTCTGTAAATGTCACCTGAGTTCAGATTTCTACGTTTAAACATAAGTTCAAAGTTCTGCAGGAATAACGTTTCTATTGATCTGAAATTAGAGTTACAGTATGTTAAGATGTTTCCAGTCTTATTGCATTATTCATAAACTTTAAAATAAAATTAGTGGACCGAAGAGAAATCCCAATTTAACAATTAAAAGTACAAAAGTACATAACAGGAAAGGTAATCTAAGTACACGGTACCGAGGGTAAATACGGGCGGATACATATGATTAATCATTGAAGCATTGGTTCGTTTTCACGACACGAATGATGTTGTTTTTTATCCAGAGAGACATGCTATATCTTATCTTTATTCTACGAATTTGATGTTTGATGAAGTGTGTAACAGCAAAAATGACAAATGATATATATATTTTTAACTGAAAGTTCCTTATGAGATTACTTCGAAGTGTGTAAATCAGGGAGGATCAATTACATATGTATCATTTCTGTTTGGTCTTTCGTTTTGTTAATGCAAATGATTATAGAATTTTAATTACAATTACAATTAAATATTATTGTGAAAAAAACCCTGAAAAATGTATCTTTATGCTCTATTCTTTAATACATTTTAATATTTTCCTTCTTTATATGTAATACATCACGCAGATAGGGTCAACTTTGTTTCAGGGTGTGTTCAATGATTACGATATACAAAAGCGATTGGGCAGAATTTGATCATTTGCATTAGAATTCGGTAGAAAAATGAGTTGATATTGGAATAAATAAGATTGATTAGATATAGATTTGTTAGTGTAATTCAGTTTAAAAACTGATCAACAAATTTATTAGTTTTGGCCTAACGTATTACCTTATCTTGGTAAACAATCTGAACATGATGATATGGGTCTTTTCAGCAAACGCTTACAAGCTTGATCATATTTCAGATGGGGATGTAATATTTTATAAATACATTTGTATTCCACCAATATAAAGTAAAAACGTCTTCTGCACATTTTTCCTTAAATAAATAGTCTTATATTATTTTCAGTTTGAAAACAACATGCCAGTTGTAGGCAACATGATATATATGGTTGCTAATTGTTAATCATATAGTTGCTAATTGCTTATTTAGGTTGTCACATATTTGAGTTTTAACTTCTAATATTCAAAACATGAACCAATTTAGTCAAAACCACCTTTTCGCTGACACATTTAACTTTGCATTAAATTTCAGGAAGATTTACCACACACAATTATTTCATTTAAAATTCAAACTTCAAACCTATATGATATAAAGATTGACATTCGATTAATGGAAAACATGTTCTAACTGCTAAAGGACAATTTATGTTCCTGAGGGAGATATTTTCAATGAACAGTCCTGGAGAAACATTAATTGGAAACATCCATAATTGTTAACTACCTCTAGTGATGATAGAAATATATATTTTCTAAAAGCCAACACCTCGATAGATTTTTTAAGCGATTGAAAACCATTGATAACAATCAACAATGTTAATATATGCACAACAATTACAGGAGAACTTGGTTTAAAGATAGAAGTGCAGTAGCTCAGTGGTTAAGAAAGTTCATGCTTGTATGCGAAATGCGCTTGATTCGACTCCCGTCCCCAGCGTTTTGTTGTGACCTTGAAAAGGACACTTTATTTTGATTTGTTTCTGTCCACTCAGCTGCAAAATGAGTACTAGCACTGATGGGGAATTAACTTGCGATGGACGCGCATGCGCTCTCATGTGCTTACGCCAAGGAAATCGGGGATAAGCACCGGCCTGATGGGCCTTTATGGTTCGAGTAAGGATTTATTAGGGATGTTTTTAAATGAAGTCTGATAAAATGGTTGTATTTATATAATGTAAACGTAGAAATCACCAGACTAATTCATTTTCTTGATTTCCTAGCTCTTTTTAGACTTTTCTTCATATTGAAATATATTTGTTACATTTCTAACTACATTATTTTACAACAATTTGATGTTATTCTACATAGTTACTCAGTAAAATTTGTTTGGATATAAAGGTACATTATGGTACCGGTAATACTTCATAATGGCGGCCTCGTATATTTCAGTGATTCTCATAATAAAGATTTATGTCGATCTGATGATATGTATGATCCAATTTCATAATAAAAAAAACAAAAAAATGCCTTAGTCTTTAAAGAATAATACTATTCAATTTTTCTTGAAATCCGTAACATTTATGGATTTATGGAAATGTTAATTGGATCACGGTAACGAATAAAAATAAAACAAAATGAGCTGCAGGCATACTAAAATTTGGTTTGCTATCTGTCTGGATTGGCATGAATCATTTAATATTGCCAGTATCTGTCTGCCAGCTAGGAATCTAATTGTATCAATTGAGAAATATCTATTTGCATTCTAATAAAAAGTTTGAAAGTTATTGTAATCATTATTAAAACTGATTGATTATGCGATTTATTGAGCTTGAACAATCTGTTGATCAATTATCATCCGGCTTACGTCATTCAATTTCCATGAATACAAGATTGAACGTGGAAAAATCAATTTTACTACTAAGCAATTAGACTTACTCCCGTGATCATAAAATCACACTGTACATGAAATTTCTCTAAATATTAAAAAATACTTTTTAGTGAATGTAAAACATTAGAATTGAACAAAATTGAAATGATACAATGACATAATGGCATCATCATCTCACGATATACACAATACTTTTTAATTGACAAGAAGTTTCATCAAAAATCATCTCGATGTCATCGTTATCAAGAAGAGAAATGCCCGCCATTGAAAGCAACTAAGGAACATAGGAGATGGTTTCATTGTGCTAAGTTTTTAAATAAAGCTGTTATGCTGCATCATGTTCAAATCGTATAATTTACCTCCCAAAGAGCATCAAACACACAACACTTATATTGTTCTAAACTTACAAGTGGTACATACGATTTATACACTTATATTCGTTACGATGTAATCGGAAAGCTAGACTAAGTCCAAACTATCATTTCTGGTACCATGAAGCGGCTAAGAACCTTGTTTTGTACCATATTGCCATATAAACGCAAGAAACTATTCAAATATGTTGAACACTAGTACATCACGGTTAGATTTCCTGAAAATTTTAAGCTCGCTTTATAGTTTACTTCTTAAGATATTTAAACGCGTGAAAATCGATGTTTTGAAAATCAGCAATATACCTCCAACAACAACTATTGGTGGAGACAATCTGACAGTCTGAACTGCTGAAAAAGATAACGAATAGAATTTCGGACTGAACTTTTCACCTGTCAGAATGTCAGTTCTTTGGATAAGTGTTTCGTGTTCAGTTTTTCTTTACATAAAAGATTCGCGCCCTTACATCAGCAATGTTCGGTTTTTCCGCATCTTTGAAAATCGAACATCTCAAGGTCACCACAAATTTACGCACAACTGCCCCGACAGTTCATACCTCGGGAACGATTTGATCGGACACAGCGTGTAATTTATTTTGGAAATATTCATTAAGGGCGTAGCAATGTCGTAGATGTCGGTGCACAATATTGGCATGATTGCTTCATTCAAATTCGATTTTGGATTGTTTATCTCCCGTCAACCAACGTAATCTTCTGTTTGTTATTAAATTGTCTCAACACCCGATTCGATTCTAAATAGTTTTCCAGCTTATAGTATGTATGCACCAAGGCAAAACAGCATCATCATTTTTTAAAATAAACATTCTTTCATCTGATGTAGAATGTTAGTTTATCAACCATATTAATGTAGCGATACTTGGCCTTGGAAATGATATTGCATGCACTCTGTGCATCAAGCATGTAATCAGTTACATTTTTCATAAATCCATCTGCTGTAACGAACACATTTTATCATATCACAGTATGATTGGTCATTCGATTATATCCGCATTTATGCGCGAATTCATAAAGTTCTATCCAGTGGCATTGCTTTTTTTTTTTATCGAGAAAGCAACAATGTTAGATAATTAGAGTTTCCTATTCAAGTTCTCGTTTTTTCCAAAGAATTACCAAAGAACTAACTTGGAACTAAAAAAGTAGCTATTGTATCTATATATCTTTACTATGTTTTAATTTTTTGAATTGTAATGTACCATTCTCAGAATCTTCCCAATTATAATGTCCTATTTCCGAATTATATTGCTAACAAATATCACTTTGAGGGTTAATTTTCTTAAAATTGCTTTAAAGGGGACGCATTTTGTTTAAACGAAAAAGCATGAAATGTAATTCCATTTACAACAACTTACACTTTAAAACCGAAAATTCTTACACAAAGTCAAGATTAGTATCAAAAATTTTCATTTACAGTTTATATTGTAACTTCGCTTCTTAATGTTGTATTGCTGTACTGATCGAAACCATGCATTAGAGAAATATCGCTTTGCTATCTGCATTGTGTTCACTTAAAATCTAGATCTGTCATTACAAAAATACCTAAATGTTTAATCAATTGAAATTTAAAAACATTTAACATTTTAATTTTAATACGCATTGCTAATTGATTCACTGTTCATTCATTTTGACATACCATTTATTTATGTAGCTTAAACGTGGTTAATATAATACCAAAAACTCCTTAATAGGGGTAGTGTCAATTATTGATTACAATTGCTACAAGACGTTTTCTTATGAATGTTTTTACTGACTGCATGCCAATAGTTGTCATGGTAACAAAAAGAAGACGTTTTTTGTCGTAATTGAGTATCTTCGATATGAATGTTTTCTAAATGGAAGCGAAAAGCTCAAATGAAGGCAATTAGCTCAAAATTATTTACACAAATTTTGTTAACAGAATTTAATTATCATGGAATCTGTTATTTAATTTTAAATCTCAGCAGTATTTTTAACTATAGTTATCATGATAATGGATATGAGATATGCACAGAAAACGTTTCTCAATAAGCCATGCTTTGTTGTACTTTATATTTAATTCATGCATGTTTAAAAATAAAATGTTCAAATTGTGATGTGTATGATTTTTCATAAAACTTTGAATGAAGAAAAACGTCGTCGCTATCTGCTAGTTTGAAAACAATTGTATGAATAAGACTGATGTATACATTTTTTATAAATACGATCGCTTTGAATTATTTGTCTTTAATTTGATTTATTTAAAACTGTGTTTACCAAATCACAAAAATATTACGTAAAATTAGTTGGTTGTTTTTTGACATCTATAACCGATTATATGAAGTTGTTTTTACTTGTCTGCATCAAGTATGATCTTCAAATCAAGAAACTGTCACTGCCACGTTTTTGTGCTACACTTATCCACAACAATGAAAAGCTGGTAACAGAGAAGCACGTATCTCTATATGCTTTCCCCGAAAGTCTAAATACATAAAATTAAAATGCTAATTTGAATGAGATCTTAATTATGTTGATGATTTGTAGTAAATGCTAATTGAAGGCTTGGAAAGCGTTGAATGGTTTAAATCATCAAAGGAATGAAAACTTTATCAAATTTATTTTAGGGAATGTTCAAGTAATTTAAAAGTATGCTATTGTATTAAGAAATTAATGGTATGCTGTTGAGAATATTCTACGATTCTTTGAACAATTTTGTGAGTGATATCATATACTATGTATACATTAATAATTTCAATATAATGTATCAACTTAGACAACGTAATTATAATTTTTTTCTATTATCAATTTCTTGACAGGATCAGAGAACTTCAGTGTTCTACGGCAGCGTGAAACCAACTAAAATGTGAATCCTATCATAATTGTTTTTGTTGTCAGCAGGTGCGGAGCCAGGATAAAATGTCGGGGGAGGGGGTGGCAAACCATACCTAAGATGATGTGATAACGGGTAGTATATAAAAGGGAGAGGGCGGGGAGGGGGGGGTATGACGTACCCATTTTAATACTCTGATTGCCGTTTTTGCCCGAAAATGAGCTGGAGGTTCTGGCCCACACCCGGTCGGGGATCCTGGTGTACCCTATATATTGAAAATGTACAACAGTGAAAAGATTTTGTAATATTTTTTCATTAAGTTATTTAATACTTACATCCTTATGGCCGAAGGCTAAAGTATTGGGCGATTCTCTCACAACCCAGCTCTTGATGTCGAGGGGGTGATAGAGAACTTTTATTCATTCGCATGCTATATATAATGCGGCTTTCACTTCTTAATAGATTCATACCATATCGAAATGTGTTGTTGTCATATAGCTCTTCTTTGTACTGGTGATAGCGTATTTGTTTTTTAACACTTTTTTGTTTTTCGGTTTCTGCCCCGTTTTCCTTCAGGGTGGATTACATTTTGGGACAAAGTCCTATATACTCGCTCATAAGTTAATGGGTACTGAGCGCATTCGTCTTTTACTTGATCTAAAACTTCTTTTTTCGTGGTGTTGTGGAGTGGGTGGTCCGTGGGATAGTCGCTTGTGTCATAGGTGTGAGTCAGATGTCATATCAGTATACACATCCTGCGTTTGGATTTCAAGCAGTAAGCTGTCCGTATCTGTGTAGAGAAGATTACAGTGGTCCCCATATTGTTTCTTTAGCTTATTGTAATAAATGTCGCTATCCACGCCGAAGCTTGTCTTCTTCAGAGGCACGCACGAGCTCGACATCTACACGCTTGCGCATGTTTTCCATAGTCTTACCAAAGACGCTATTGTTCATCAACTTATAGAGGTCCTTCTCGAAGTTGGTTGTGGCCCTCTTACGGAATTCTGTATTCATGTAAATGTAGGGCTTCATCCATTTGCTTTGATTAAAAAAAAAGCTCAATGGATTTTCGTCAACCTCATGCCTTAAATAGAGGTAAAGATGTAAATTTCGGTAGTGGACAATATAGTGCTTTTTGTCACAGAGATTGGGAACTAACTTTTTAACCTCGGCTGTTGAGCCTAGAAGCCCTTGCAGGTAATATGACATCCACTCCGTCTGCACCTTTATGCGTTCCGGGGCAAGCGGAGATGCATTGTGAGCATCATGAAGCTCTTGAGAATACTCAACATCCACCTCGAGGATGTAGCTTTTTCTGCATCAGGCAAAAGTGTATCCAATGAAGGCACCTTTTCCACCCATTCAAATCCTCTTGTAGGTAGTACTTGACTCATTGCTCAGCCATACAATTTATTTGCATCTAGGTAGAGAATGTGGTTGTTAGGCTTGGAAGGGGCATGACCTGAGAAGTAAGGGTTGTTGGCTTTGGCATAGTGCTTGGATACCATGGAGATACCACCTCGCATGCCCTTCTCGAAGAACAGATACATGTCATAGTCTGTTAACAATTCCAGTTCTACACCAGTATGATTCAAGGGTGCAACCCAAGACAATCCAGGACTTGTATAATAGTGTGCTAGATCTAATCCATACTGTTGCAAACAAATCTTCCGAAATGTCTAAAAGATATCAGCCAGTAAGGGCATATCCGTCCGTCGGTATAAGTTATGATTGTATCCCATGTTATCACAACCGAATGCTTCCCAGACTTTATATGCATGCTGGTAGTCCTCAGTTGAAATATGATGATCTGCGAGCTTGCTCTAGAAGCTGTCCCGCGGAGGTAACTCCTCTCCAAACCGTTGTCAGAAGAGATAAACCCCCTTGCACAGTAACAATTGCCTCTTTTTCTCATCCGGTTCATATTTGGTTGTGATGTGGAAGTCTTCCGCACCATTAGGCGCAACCAGTTGATCATGCGAAGCAAGGAGGAACTGGAAGCTATCGATGAATCTCAGCTGACCTAGGGAGAAGGATATATACTTCTCCATATTGTTTGGGTTGCAGGTTATCTTTTCTTCTACTTTGCTGATAGCTTGCATAATCAAATGAGAGTCATAGCCCCACACGTAATGGAACACAGCTGGGATTTGGGTTGCTTTGTAGCTCAGGCGCAGCTTCAGGTTGCATGGTCGCGGACAGAGTCACCATGTACATGTGTTTTTACATATATGACAGTCCTGTGCTGTGCGGTGGGTGCGCCAATCCTATCTGGTGATTATCATATGGTTTGCCAGAACTGCTTTGTTCTTAGTTTCTTCCTGTAAAGCCTCAAGGAACTTCTCAGCTGCATTTGGTCCTCGATATACTACAGAGGAGGAGAGGGGGGGCTATGCAAGACCATCACACCTTACCACAAAATACCCATAGCCACACGCTTCAAGCTGCTGAATCTTTTGGGTATTGGATTGTGTGGGATTGGGATTTGGTTTTGGGCCATCTATCTTACGGATGAGCGCCTGAAATCTGCGTAGATAATGTAGGGCGCTGGCAGCCGCTTGTGATAGTTCTGGGAGGATAGCTTGTTTTCGCCTTTTTTCGGCATCTCGATGCAAACAGCTGTTTGACCAATTCCCATGCAACCAGGTTTTCCCTGCAGTATCCATGTAGACACCTCTCGCAGAAGTGCTTATGCTCTCGATGGGTGGTTTAATCATAGAGCAGGCAATTGAGGCTTTTAATCCACGTGTAGTGAACTTACATGCCTTCTCAATCAATAGAAGGTTGATCCTGAAGATGTTCTTGTCTTGTTTGCTGAGTATGTGAACGATCACCCCTTTATCCCAACCAAAGACGTTAATAGCCAGATTGTTTTGTTTTTCAACCTTTTGGATTAGGAAAGCGGGGCCGGAGCCTCCATCCCTTCAAAGATTAAGCGATTTCGTGTGGGATACTTGCTACATCTTTATGGATCTCACTCAGCTGGAAACAGAGCAGATCGAAAAGCCCAACAGAGACAGTTATCGTCACTATTTTTCACATTGATGATGGTCTTTCTGGCGTTAAGCTCTTTCAGTAAATCGATGTATGAACCACCTCGGAGTGGCGTGTAGCGAGCAATATTTAATCTCAGGATTTCTACTATATTTACTACCCATCCTGACTCTCTTTGAGTCTATTTCTCAAGAGACTTCATCATACTTGGAAAAGCGTTGTTCTGCGCTTTATCAAGCTCGTTCACTTGCAGGAAATCCATCTGATGACTACGAAATACTGGGCTTTTAAATTATGTTTCTCCATTAGCATTTTTTCTTTTCAGCTCAACTCTGAGAGTTAACTGAAATGTTATACCAAGAAGGTCTCCAACCACTTCTTCTACTATCAAATCAATTTTAGGGCCAAGATTATATAAGAAAGCTATGGTATCTGTACACGACCGGTGGTTCTCTGTGATATTCATCTGCTAACCACGAAGAAAATATTACCAATCACCATCGGTCGCTTGTCTAAACCTCGGTGCAGGAACAGGTCTAGAGGCTGGAATGGGCCTTTGCACTTTAGGAGCAGGAACATGTCTTTCCCTTCTGGGTGCTGCGATGGAATGTGGTGGCGGCGGTGGTAAGTAAGGTAGCTTTTGTGGTCTCACTATCCTCGGCGATTGAACTGGCCTTGCCGGCCTGCAAGTTAACATATACGTATGGGTGATGTTGGCATTTATGTAGTCGATATTAATATGATTTTTTATTTCACCCAATGATTCATCAAGGTAGATATTATTTTGAACCACATAATTCTTAACGCCTTGACTCTCTCTCTCTCTCTCTTCAGTACAGTTTTATTTAAGTTCTCCATTAGACACTAATATACTATAATATGTAATGTCACTAATAGGGTGTCGCACCAGATTGACAATATCATAATATCTTGTATCTCTAATAGCGTGTCGTACCAGATTGATGCTACTATGATATGTTATATATTGAATAGTTTGTCGTACCAGATTAATAATACCAGCTTGATAATACTTTATTCTTGAAGTTTAACAATCACATTTTGGAAGTTTCTACGAGCTCGTTTTTCAATGCACTTAAGTTTTTCAAAAACCTTTTACCACCACAACCACGGCGAAATTGTGTCTGAGAGTAAACACCAACCCCACACTTGCTGCATGGTAATATTGGGCGTCTACCATTTGTAATCACCACTCGATGCTGCCAGCATTGCTCATACATAGCATATCTTCCACATTTGTATGCCTTAGCTAGCGGTAGCCAATTACACTTCTTGTGTGCACGTGCTGACATTATGTGTGTATATATATATATATATATATATATATATATATATATATATATATATATATATATATATATATATATATATATATATATATATATATATATATATATATATATATATATATATATATATATATATATATATATATATATATATATATATATATATATATATATATATATATATATGTATATATATATATATATATATATATATATATATATATATATATATATATATATATATATATATATATATATATATATATATATATATATATATATATATATATATATATATATATATATATATATATATATATATATATATATATATATATATATACATATATATATATATATATATATATATATATATAAAATACCTCAATTGAATGTTGTATTATTTCGATTTTTAACATTTTATGGGAACTCGGTGTTGTGAACAACGATGAACAAATCCACTGCCCGGATCGTCTTGAAGATAGTATATAATAGTATATGACAGATTCTACAGGCTTTGTAACAGACAGTCTTATCCGATAATCATCACGCAGGGTCTGTAGCACCACGTCGGCCTCCTTTCAGCTAACCCGGTTGGTATGGATAACGCATTACAGCATCGGAAGGTACTTTTTGCTCCTCCGAGCCAGCAGGGTGATCAGCTGGAGATGCTGGTTTCACCGCTTTAGCTTTGATAGCATCGACAGGCTTCTTTACGATCAGTCGTGTGACTTTGTTGTTCAAAGCTGAAACAAAGGCAGGTAGTCTGTCTCTGTCCATCTCTTTACCTTCGGCAATTTAATTTCCTGAGCATACTGATGTCCGAACAACCGGTCTGCTAGTTTACGACTACACCGCTCTGCAAAAGCTTGATCACGATGAATGTCTAGGATTCCACGTCTCACCTCAACACCATAATGTTTCTGCAATGTCTCACTTACAGACCCCATGAACGCCTTGGATGGACCTGAAGTAACTTTGACCAACCGAGTGGGATACGATTATAGATGTGGGTAAATGCAGAAGCAACCTTTGCAGAGTACTTTGAACTTAAAAGCCTAACCTCTTCATACCGAATGGCAACACCGACCACAACTAACGCATATTTATAGGTCTTGTGTCCAACATTGTCATGCAGTAGAAACAGGAAGTCGTCTTGATGGATTTTTTATTGGTGTAGAAATATCAAACTTAGGTTGTGGTTTATAGCGGAGGTGTGGCAGGTAGATCTGCCACATAGTCTACTTCAATAGCCAAGCCGGGGCTTCATATTCAGACACCTTTGCAGCTTGTACAAGTTTCTTCACAGCTGGAGTTCCTCTCCAATACCACTGGAGTGCTATAATATATCTCTACTAGTTTAAGATTAGACATATGACATTATGTTTTTAATATGACGATGAATTACGGAAATAAACTAGCACCAAGACGAAGGACCCGCAAAGGTCTAGGTGGGAAATGTGTACGCACAACTCATCAAGTTACTAATGATACCCCAACAGCCACAACAGGTAATGAAGTGATTGCTAAATTCCCGAAGCTGCAGCACCATGACATAATTGTCCCAGAAACTTTCAGGCTGGCCTTCAACATCACTCTGAATAGCACAGATGTGAATCGCACTATTGTCAAGAACATAGGCCCTAACATTGTGGACAAACTAGAGGTAAATTGGAGGTGCGGCTGTCACAAGTTTGGACAGCCCAAATGTGTTCTCCAGCTATGAATGATCACGCTTTATTCACCCATCAGTTCTGCATGATTGGTTTAAGTACATCATATACGTTGCACCTAACAAGAAGATTATCATTGCAAGCGATGACACGAACGTTTCCTACACTCTGGAGAATTTGACTCTGGAATATGATGTTGTGAGTAAAGATAGCCTTGCAAAAGAGATCCGAATAGAGTGTTGAATGAGTACCCGGTAAACTATACAGGTATACAGAGACACTGGAGAGAAATGCTAGACCTCACTAGCTCTGTGTGGACCATTCCTTTGAATTTACCTGGACACAGTACTGGCAGTGTTTTGCTGTTGATTGTTAAGCCTGCTGATGATGGTGGATTTACACGAAACCATGAGACTTTCATGAACCCCGATATTACCAAGGTCAGTGTAACCATCGAAGGTGTTCCTTTTCAGCTACATGCCCAAGGCGTTTTCCCCATACCAGTACTGGGACGAGGCTCATAAGGTATTCGGCTCAGGTAAATTGTTCATGGGCGAGGGCCCACACCTAGAGGTAGGCTTAGTTGCTAAGAAGACCGATCTACATTCCGTCAATTTATCAGCATATCTCCATAAATACTATGCACTCGTTCTTGATCTGCGCAGCACTGATGATGATACTCTACATCTAATGGCCGCAAGTTGGATAACGGCAGTGTAGGCATGACTCTGGAGATCAACCGCATTCTTGCAGCTTAAGGTCCAGTGATTATGTACTACTTTGTTTTCTCAGATAAACAACTGGTTATCAAGAACGTTCGCCTACTCAGTTTGGTAAATTCTCCTCTTATGCCGAAGAGGGGAAAATCTTAGACGCCATTTTGAAGATTACCTATGATGCCTTTAACGAAGCAGCGTAACGCTATGGCACAGAGCTTGTATGGGTTCTAGAAATTTTATAACCAAATAGGTCAATTTTATTTTGGCATTTTCAAAATCTATACTTATCAATCTACAAATTATCCAGTTCCCAAATGGACATCCACCACGCCGTTTAAGAGATGTTTATTGACAAGCTTACAAATTCTGGCCTGTTTTCGCTGGGGATTATCGAAGTATCGCAGACACCATCCAGTACCAAAAACGAAAGAGAATGTCCATTGCACAAACAGGTATGCACACAAGGCAGCCTAGTCACTTCCCACATACAATGACCGCATATAAGCTAATTAAAAACCGTAGGTCAAAGCACTTGTAAATGGAAATCCGGAAGTTACATAATTTACATAGGTTTTCCTCTCTTCGGGGAAAAATAATTTTTCTCCTGAAGATGGGAATCTACCGAACTGCTAGTCAGAGTGTGGAAAAACAGGCTATGGAAAGACGAAAAACACAGTATGTGTTGAACCTGTTAGAAACCCACTATTCTGGTGTGTTTGAAAGAATTTTTGTATTGTGCCCCACCTTATCTTAGAATAAAACATACTTACAATGTGTTTCCATTTCTACGATTACAATGTCTTCTTTATAGATCCCTCTGGTAATAAATTGCAAAAATATCTTCAAATCATGAGCAAGCTCTACCAAGGTATACCTACTCTCTGCATAGTTGATTATTGTTCTGCAGAGATAACCTTGTGAGAAAGAGGAGAGCATTATCAAATTTAACCTTTTCAGGTGGACATCATCAGCACTAGCTATGGATGTTAACTCAAAAATGGAACTCGGTTGTTACTGACGTATGTGAACAGAGTGGGTTGTTGTATTCCACTGTAAGTCAAGTCATTGCTTTAATCTAGTTATGAAAAAACCCCAGTGGAATTCCACAAGAAAAGTGGCACGAAATCCGTGATAAGCTATCAAATACAAAGTATACTAAACTTGTGCTAAAAAAGTGGACCACCTTTTAAGTACACTATTGAGTAAACTTTAAGAAATACCCAGCAACAGCTAAGTAATTCTTAAGTAATGCTTAGCAATAATTAAGTAATGCTTAACAATAGTACAGTAATGCTTCACTTCACCACCTTATTAAATATATGTGTCTGATAGATATTAGTAATGGCTAGTTAAGTAATGATTAACAATAGTAAAGTAATGCTTAGCAATACTTAAGTAATGCTTAACAATATTTAAGTAATGAGTAACAATAGTTAAGTAATGCTCCACTTCACCACCTAATTAAATATATGTGTCTGATAGCTATTAGTGATGGCTTATTTAGTAATGATTAACAATAGTTAAGTAATGCTTAGCAATACTTCAGTAATGCTTAACAATATTTAAGTAATGCGTAACCATAGTTAAGTAATGCTTAGCAATAGTTCAGTAATTGCTTAGTAATACCCAATTGGCGCTTAGTAATAGTTAAGTAATGTCCAGCGACAGCTAGATAATATCTAATAACAACATGTTGGACACAACATTATTAAGAATCATACTTGCACTACATCTGTGGTGTGTATATCCCATTGTATTGCGTGTTCGTAGAGTGATAATGAATATCGATAGTCTTATAGATTTACTAGGTGAGCCATCGCAAGAAGAGCAACCATCGCAAGATGATCACGGTAAGCAGCTAGCTGTTGCTATCCATAGAGGCATGCCTATGGACTATTTAGGGTAGCATAATTTATCTCAACAGCTTGAAGAAATGTCGGGTGTAGATGTGGAACGATTGCATGCTGAATATGAGGCCCGTCTTGGTAATAAAATGACTTAAAGTTTGAGGGGAAACAGCAATAAATTCATATACGCGTGCAGCAGCCAGTATATTTGACATTGATAGTAAGCAGGTCCTTGCTGCGGACCTTGGAGAAGATCCCTTTATAAACAATGCATTGAGAAGTCTTACTTTCAGACTATTTCATAAATGGGGGTTCTGGTTTGCACCATTAAGTATGGCTCTTACAACTGGTCGACATATTGAATACAAAACATATGATATATATAGATATATATACAATGAGGGAGAATCCAGTAGAGAGGTTGAAAACCCCTAGGAGAGTGGAAGCCGGGAAATGTGCTGCAAAGGCGCGCAAGGCAAAATGTCAGATAACGATGGATGTCCCGAAGAAGGCCGAACGCTTTAAAAGGGAACTTTGGAAGATGAAGAACCCCCAGGGGTTTGAACATGCCGCTGCAGGGACACATGGGGAAAAAGCTGTAAATCTACTTGTAGGTACAGCTTCTAGCGATATTTGGTGGGGTATACTAGCTGTTACCGCTATCGTGATTGCTTCTCCTGCTGTCGTTTTAGTTTAAAATATCCATACATGTCCACCTAATCCCCTACGCCTGAAAAAGAAAACAACTAATTGAACACAAGTGCAGATCTTATATATACTAGACAATGATGCAACCTAACCCTAATGTAGTTATCAACTCCCTGTATCAGGGCGGAACTATAGCTTTACTAGCCACGGCTATGCGATTCTAGGAAGTGCTGTTATAAAAAGCCTAAAGCCACCACCATCATTAGGGCTGAAACCTAGTGATGTAGCAATCCTTACATTGGACTTTACAGCAGCTACTATCACTCGCGAGTGCTTATTTTCCTAAGATATCATTCCTGATAAAATCATTACTTCACCACTTAAATTAAATATATGTGTCTGATAGATATTTGTGATGACTACGATTGCTATGCTTGTTGGTGGAGTTTAGTAAACGCCCTAGCATTCTCAGGATTGAACTTTGTATTTATTTGGTTCACCAAGGACCATGCAGCGCAGGAAGAACGCACCCGTCATGATAAAGACAAACAAAAAGTTCAGGCAGCTCAAGTTGAATAGGCTCGTGAGAGGCAGGGGAAGCTGGACAAGATAGCAGAAAGACATCTTGCACAGACCTTCCAAAATACAGATGAAGCAATAATATTTTACAACCAGGTTTATGGTGCAGACTCTATTCGACTGGGTCTCAAACCTCGTCTGGAAGACTTCTATTCATCCGATCCCTTCAACAAGACAACCGAGAATTGGCTTTTATTGCAATTGCTACGATTGGAATGGGCTCTGCTCATTTCTTCTAAAATTGAAGTTAAAAACCATGTTATAATAACAATGGAGGACATACCAATGGATGGTTTTGATCAAGGGTATCACCTGGCTGATGGCACGGTTGATGATCCGTACTTGAATGTTTATGATGTAACTGATGATTTCCTTCCTGGTGTACCCACTGCGGCTGAAACTAACGTTGATGGGGTTGATCTGTCTATAACAGAACAGCAACGTGAAGTTGGCAAGAATCCGCTCGTTGACCAATTTCAAACTTGGATTCAGAGCATAATTTGTATCTTACATACAAGGGTGATGAGATGTATTCTTTACCAATAGTTGGTAAAACCTGCAAGATCGTGGATTTGTAGACATTAGATGTGCTTCATGGCGGGATGCTGAAACTGCAGGGGAAGGAAGTAAAAGAGTAACCCTTAAAGCAGGCTTCTATACATTCAGTGCACTCAAGAAAAGATACTATAGCATAGCAAGGTTTAACGTCCTGGAAGCATTCAGTGCTGGACATTACATCAAGACAGCCACGGCCTTTGATAACCAGTTGTGAACTCACTGGTTGCAGATCCACCTATATACAAATCCGGGACATGCGGATGAGGAGACAAAGCACTATCCACTACACCACGGAGGTCTGTTTTGATGATGAGTTGATAGGGAGATAGAAAGAGTAATGTTGAGAAATCTTCCATTCAACGCTATCAAGATTACCTGACCTATGCCTCAACTCCATTAGATTTCAGTCTGGGTCAAGATTTGTACATGATTCCTTGCAATATGTTTTTGCGCATAGATACCCAAATTAGCTGCAACAATAATATTATTGTTGCTAAAGACCTTGCTATTGGTAAGCACCATAATATAAATTGTATCACAGCCCTAGAACCTCCAGTTCTTGATTCGGGGAATAGAGTACGGCGGCCTTTCAGAACCCATGGATCTTGATACAGGAAAGGGTGTTGATACTAAATTAGAAGGAACTGATCTAATAGAAGCTAAAATGGAAAAATAGCATTATCGTTTCTTATCATCGGTGGTTTAATTCTGAGGATTAAATAAAAGAAAATTAAACAATTTTGTTTAATCTAAAAATTATAATAATTTGTTTCTGTCATAAATTTTGAAGTTAGGGGTGCACCAGGATCCCCACCCCGAGGGATGGCCAGAACTCCAGCTCATTTTACGGCGGAAAATGGCAATCATTATTAATCAATATCAAAATTATATACTACTTGACGTGTTTTATGAGAAGTTGTTTTGTCAAATTTAAAGGACCATATTGGGACAAGGGTGCAAAGTTTTATAAGCGGGGAGCAGAGAGAAAGGTACTCTTTAAAAGATTTTACCTTCCCTATTGCATGCTTTCTTTCAATTGGAAAACTATGAAAGAAAACAAATGACGAAAAATTTGGCAAAATCATCGGACATTTTAATAAAACTTGGCAACATGTAAATTTTGAATAAGTTAAAAAAATACTGGATTTTTGACATCCTAATCTCAATAGCTAATTATTGGTTAGATATCGTCTTAGCGCGGAGATACAATCCAACGTTTCTGATTGGTCGAAATATTTACTATATCACTGACAAACCAATCAATTACTGTCATGGAAGTAAGACCACTAGCAAACTAATATATATATATATATATATATATATATATATATATATATATATATATATATATATATATATATATATATATATATATATATATATATATATATATATATATATATATATATATATATATATATATATATATATATATATATATATATATATATATATATATATATATATATATATATATATATATATATACATTTATATATATATATATATATATATATATATATATATATATACATATATACATATATATATTTATATATATTTATATATATTTATATATATATATATATATATATATATATATATATATATATATATATATATATATATATATATATATATATATATATATATATATATATATATAAATATATATATATATAAATATATATATATATATATATATATATATATATATATATATATATATATATATATATATATATATATATATATATATATATATATATATATATATATATATATATATATATATATATATATATATATATATAGCATTCTATTTTTGATTACAGAGTCAAGCAACTTTCTTGAAACGAGATTTCCTCTTTAAGTTTTGTTTTGAAATATATTTTGCCAGTTATCATTGAGCATAAGGTGGCATGTTTATATCTTATATATGGTAACCGTACCTTATTCTCGCTTCTAAGCTCTTTTCTATAAAGAACAATTTAATATGCTCATATAATTCTGTATCCTGACTCTCGACAAATATGTAACAAGCTTCATTAACTAATGTTTATGACCCTTACAACTGTTTTTATTATCTACGTCAGATATGGTCGCTCGTGCAGCTGTCGAGATAGCAAAGGTTTACCGTTTGTCTTTGATATGAATAACTACATGGAAATTGATAGAAGTAGTAAATCGTTTAAGTCAAAACACATCAATAAAATATATCTTAGGCAATAATATCGACATGTGCCGTTCTGGTGGGAATAAATCACATCTTTAAGATCTCCCTATTGCGTAAAAAATCGAAATAATAATTCATTAATTGAACATTGACTATGTACACAATACAACAATCTAGATAAGATTGGGAAACAATGTTAATAATCTTACTTGGATCACATCCTAAAATTAAAGCATGAAATAACATATGCTACATTTTAAATAGTCTAAAAGACACTTCGGAAAAATAACTGAAAGAGAGTACTAAATAATCACAAAAATATATCTTAATTGATGTCGAATAACGGTCAATTCGGTTGAGCTCATTAAGGTCAGCATTAATTAGATTTGATATTACATGTGTACGTATGATCAAGGTATCAGAGAGTAATACCACCAGTTCGTGCCGTCAAGCAGTCAAGGTCAGCATTGATTATCTTATATCTTAAAGTGCAAATTTGCAAATGTGATTAGCTATCTCAGAGAGCATAGCTGCAAGACGTGGGCATACTTTAACGGGCATGATATATCTGAATGTGGAATATTGTATACACGATGACTACATTATATGTAGATATCGTGATTAAATTTGGCAACATCCCTGGAAACATTTGAGTTTGCAATACATTTGAGTTTGCAATACATTTTAGTTTGCAGCACATTTGAGTTTGCAATACATTTGAGTTTGCAATACATCTGAGTTTGCAATACATTTGAGTTTGCAAGAGAGAGAGAGAGTGAGAGGGAAAAAAAAAAGAGAGAGAGAGTTTGCGGGAGAGAGAGATTCTTCTGCAAAATGAGATACATAACTAGCACCCAGAGTACAACTTGATAAATTGCATACATTTTTAAATGTTCAAGGTACTGGTTGAATGAGCGTGGCAAAAAACCAAAGTTTGAAATGACCAGGAAGCACCTAGCATCCATTTGGGTCTGCAACCAGTGAGTTCGCACCTAGTTATCAAAGGCCGTGGCCGTCTTGATATAATGTCCAGCACTGAATGCTTCCAGGACGTTAAACCTTGCTATGCTATACTATCCTCGAAAATTACTTTACAGTGGAAGAGTTTAACAGACGGTGGAATAAACAAGAGACGTTCCCTTCTCAAGCAAGTTTTGTTGCAAACCAAAATCAAATAGCTTTATTTAATAAAATCAACAATACTTAAAGAAACTTAAAGGTGCATGCATAGACGGCACGGCTCGTGAAACTGATATTACACGAGACTGACATCATAATTCAGAGTCGCCGGTACGGAGGGGACCTGAAAACTTTCCCCACGATGAATACCAACCCTCTATATCAGGAATCCCTACAATACGCGGTAAGGGGGTACTCAGAAATTGCCAAGTGTTACGCCCTTGCCCCTACACAAATTGTATAAGCGTAGTACAAATATTTAGAATGAACAAATAACAGTGTACCAGCCAGAAAACGGAAGGGAAGGGTCCGGCGTCCTAAATCTGACCCCGATTCCAGTCTTTGCTCCCCTTAAAAGAAACGAATAGTTTGTATGTTTGATGAAGGCTTAACGGCACCACGACAGAGAGGGTCATATTGTGCCTGAGAAATTAGATCATTCCAGACGGTCTTGTCTTTGAAAAATGTAAAACCGCTATTGTTGCACCAATCTTCCTGCCGATTGAATCAATGCATAAAAATCGCAATCACAACAAAATAATCAAATCAATAATAACAGCTCATAAAACAAGTCATAGAAGAAAATTTATAGAAGGGTATTTATCACCCAACTTTATATACACAATTGAACAAAGGTGGAAGTGCCCACACGTTACCAATGAATAATAGTAATATGAGAAAGAAAGAAAATTATTATAACTATGGAGGTTGTAAAGTAAAGAATATGTTTTAAAGCTGATATATAATATATTTTGAAAAGTGCAGAGGACCTTTTTTAATGAAATTGGAATAAAATGATCTCAGTTAGATATCTAGATTGGAGTTTACCATAAGTTTACCGGCTACCATAAGTTTCACGGAGGAATAACGTCAATTAATCCAATATCGTTAGTATGTATTAAATTTTACATGTGCAAGATTGCGATTAGACAGATTTTTTAAAGATCTATGTGTAATCCCAACAACCTTGATATATACCTTATTCTGGAATACTCTATACATGGTGACTACAGTATACGTAGACTTTCCAACATCCGTGATAACATATGAGCCTGACATTTTTTCTGTTAGGCCCTGTAATATACGGTGAATACTTACTAGTTAGATACATTTATCTATTTATTCATGCATATTGTACCAGGATGGCCCAATCAATATTAACTTAGTCTACCTTGGGGTCTTGGTTACATAATGAAAATTAACAAAATGGTATAGGACATAAAAACGTGGATAAGACCTTGACAATCAAAAGTTTAAAAAAATGTATAATATGTTAACACATAAATACAAAATGGCATAAGAATTAAGAACATGTTTAAAAAAAAATGCGTGGGAAGTTTAAGGTAAAAAATATCAACAAAGAAAAATCAAATTTACAAAATTAAAACATAAATGGCAAAATAACGCGAAATTGGCAGTAAACCGACAATTTTATCTATCAGAAACTTCTTTCGAAAGAATTGCTTGTTTAAGGGACCTTTTGAATGTATTAAGTGATACACTTTTTTAAATTTTATTATCAATACTATTCCATGATGTAATTCCTCTTAAGGTAAATGGACTTTTGTAGTATTCGGTGCGACACAAAGTCATCTTGATGTGGTTGTGGTTAGCTTGACGTGTAAAATGTGAAGAGACGTCTTCAATTTTTGTAAGTTTACGTTTTAAGTATGCCGGCGAAATATCATTTAGGATCTTGTACATCATGACGTCGTTGTTGATAAAGAACTGCTCAGGTATCGTACCCATTGTGATTGATCTATTATTTCAGATGACGGGGTACCCCATTCAGCACCTCTAACAATTCTTGGGCATCGTCATTGACTTGAAAATATTTTGTCAGTTTGCCCTTTGTGTTTATCGGCCTACACAGTACTACCAAAATGTATGTGTGGCAATATAAAGGCATTGTAAAGCATGGATAAGTGGTGGGTGTCTAATGAGCTTCTAGCTTTCTTAAATAAACCAACCTTTCTCAGGTAAGGTTTTAATATAGAATACACATGCTAATGATAAGTAATTTTTGGTCTATCATCGCATTTCAACATCTGACGCTGTTTACTCATTCTAGTTTCTTGTTGTTAATTTCCATTTATAAATCAATCTTTCTATTTAACAACCTTCGTCTCTGATTATTTGTCAGTAACATGCATTTGGTTTTGTTAACATTAAGTGATAGTTTATATTTATTAATCCATTTTTTAAATTCCATCATATCAGTAGTCAATTTATTCTCGATTTCTTTGATGTTTTACCACTTACAACTAATGTTGTATTATCAGCGTACATATAAATTTGACCATGTTTTATGGCACTCGAAAGGTCATTTATAAAAATAATGAATAATAATGGTCTTAAGATCGAGCCTTGTGGCACACCAATTTTGAATCGACTGGGTTCAGATGATACTTTCTTAATTTGTACCCTTTGTTTCCTGTTTGATTGACATGAATTGAACCAATTTAAAGCGCTTTGCGAACATCCATACATTTTCAGCTTGTTAAGTAAAATCTCGTGATTTACAGTCAAAGGCTTCCGTAAGATCCATCAATATAACACTAGTGTATAACCCTTCATCAATATTTTCCAGCCATGAATATACCATATGTAATGATGTATCAGGGCTGTTTCACAAGAATGTGCAGGTCTGAAACCTGACTGGTTTTCATACTGAAGCTTATTGTTGCTAAGATAATCATACGAATCTTTGTGAATTGCCTTTTCAAGATACAATATCTATAAGCGAACGGATTTTATATAAAAGAGGTTTCCCGCACGTGATATGGAAATAAATAAGGAAATAAATTACTTCGTAGATATTTTATAAAAGGGAAGGATGAGTGGATCCTTGACCCCCTTTCAAAAATAACGATAATTTTTTGGACGTTGACATCAAGTTACGGTTGGACCCCTACATTTTGGTTGTTGACTATGCCTCTGGCTTGGACATATTTATATTTTCGATCATTTTGACGAAAAATACAATTCGCAAAATTATTTCCTAAGCAATATACGAAATATTTAGAAAAAAAGTGTTACAACAACAATAATCTATCAGAAGGCATATGAAT